>JAIPRK010001478.1:0-62280 GCA_025469195.1 Chaitophorus viminalis
AAAGATTTGGTGAAAATTTCAAGTTGTTATGGTTTTTCGTTTTTGAGTTAGAGCAAATTTCAAAAACCGATATGATTTGTCAGTCTAGAATTTTATATATTATATTATATTTTACATGTAATTTTATATCAATATTCACTGTTCAAATACTTATAAAAAAAAAATTGTGCCTATGGATTTTAATAATATTTGAATGACAATAAAAACTACTTGTGCGGAATATTCTATTAAATTTTCAAGTATTTTGTATTAGTCAATATTTTTTGATCACCGATTATAAAAAAAAATGTAAAAAATTCGAATAATTTAAATGCCTATAAATGGCTTAAAAATCAATATAATATTTTGAAAAAAATATAACATAAAAGAAATGCCTCCCCAGTAAGGGACTTATACTTTTTAAATTATAACAAATATTTAAAATCGTTTGAGGATAAATCGCTATTTTATGCAATTTCATAAAAATTTAAATTTCAAACTGTCATAAAAATTTTTCCTCTAAGTCAGGTAGAAATTGTTTTAAAGAGTAGCTTATGGATATCCTAGTGTTAAAATTTTGAACCTTAGTTATAAACAGAAAAATTTTATGAATTTTTATCTACAAAATAACTTGCAAATCATCGTGATTTTGACACATTTTATACAAATTTGAGCTTTATGGGCTTATAAAAAAAATTTGAGAGAAACGATCTCCGATATTTTTTAGTTACGATAAGTTAAACTTATTGTAAGCCTTGTATTAAATTTTCAAGAGTTTTTGGCTAGCTAATTAAATTTTATAAAAAAATTTAAAAAAAATTTTTTTACAAAAATCAAAAATTTAAATTATCCATAAATAATTCAAAATATGTCAAAATACTTTGAAAACATAACCACGTATAGAAAATGCCAATATAAAGATTTGGTGAAAATTTCAAGTTGTTGCGGTTTTTCGTTTTTGAGTTAGAGCATTTTAAAAAAATGTAGTTTGTAAAAACGTGATTTCGCGTAAAATTTCCCGTTTTTTGTAATTTTTTTCGATTTTTTTAAAATGTACTAAAAAAGTTGGATTTTTGACTCGCCTAAGTACCATCTACATTCACTTTTCTTTCAGAAAAGTTGCTGTTTAAGCAAATCGAAGCATTTTTACTACCAAAAAAGGTGTCGTCAGCCACAAAAAAAAAAAAATAAAAAATAAAATAAAACACACATCGTTGTAAAATCAATAGATTTCATCACTCCGTTCAGAATCTAAGAAAAAACAGAAATATGAGGATATTCCATTGTAATGAAATTGGTTTATTAAAATTTTAATTTAGATTACGATAAATAAAAAACACTGAAGAAAAATCAAATTTCATACATTTAAGCAAATAATAACACCAAAACTGGAGGAATATAAAACAGGATGATGGAAGCACTGTAACACGAAAATCCCGAAAATATGCAGTACCTTAGTTCTGGTAAAATTATTGTAGGTTTTTTTAGACTCTTGCTGCGCGAAACCAAATAGTATGCATCTATAACTTGCTCAGCAATTTTATCAGTATTCTTCGGCAATAATTAACATAAATTAGCAAAACACGCTACACAATCCGAACCCCGACGGTTGTGTTAAAAGGTACAAAACAAGTTTCTACGGGAACCCGGAGTGGGCAACATGATGCTTCCGTGGTATAACTTAGTTATTATTGTGGCAGGAGGACGAAACCGCGAACTGTTTTCGCGTGCGCAGATGCCCCCTTACCATCATATGCATACCTGCAGGCTGCTGGCTTCACTCCGATAACCCCTCCATTTGGTCGCGACGATATACGTTATACACACGGTCAGACCTTGACGGCTTGACCATTACTACTACTACTATTATTATTATTATTATTATTATTATTATTATTATTATTAAATATTGGACCGACATCGGGAACCCATCAGTTATGTTTATGAATTCACACCGTACCACGTAACTTTATAATATTCCTTAATCATTTAGGACTTTCGAATCCATCGCAAAGGTCAGTATGTATTATGTTAAAATATTATAAACAATAACATTTAGAATAAATAATATATAACGCTTAATTTACAAAAATATTGTAAAATTCGTATTGATGTAATTATACGTCATTTATACTGTACAATATAGAGGTACATCAAATCGTATTATTATTATTGTTCGCCGGCGGTGTAATAATAATATGGAATAACACGGATGTATAGGTACTGTAAAAATCGTGACTAGTTTATGTTTACACCTCGTTTGAATTTCAATTTTTATAATTAATCGTCTGGGAAAACAGCTATAGTATACAATGGATTTCCGTTAAACAATCATAATATTATTGATAATGAAAATACACCTAATATTATAAAAATCCACCTCGCTCATAAAACTATACCAGTATAATTATGTGTGATTAACACGCCGTTTATTGTAAGTGTTTTAGATGTGGTCCAAGATGTTGCTGTTAAGTTTCAATATTTTCATTCTCTTAGCATTAGTGGATTGCGGCGAATCACCCATTCCTTTTTCACCAGCTCAACCAATCATGCAAACCTTTTTAACTCAGAATATCTTCATTTCGACATTTTCAACTGATAAACCTCAACTGTCACCTACAGCATCACCACCGGTAAAGACATATGTAGATTCCAAAATAATCTTTCCAACCGAAAAATCAGAATTGTCATCATTAGCAGCACCACCAGCACCACCACCAATGTATAACAACAGATCAACAGAAGTAAATCGTTAAATTTTAAAAGTCTATGTTAGTAAATTCGAATTCAGGAAGTATGACATTTCAGATGTTGATACTAGGTTTATTTGATGCAGCACTGAATATTGACAAGTCAATGCACAAATTAATTGCTCAAGACTCGAAATCCGATGGTAATATAATTATATCACCAATAAGTATTGGTGCTGCAATGTCACTTATTCTTTTGGGTACTGGTGGCGAAACAAAAACAGAAATCGGTAAACTATTTGGTTTTGATGAAAATACATTACTACATACAATTGACAAGTGAATACCTAATATTTATATAATTTGTTCTATGTCCAAACACTTACAATATATTTGTAATGTTTTAGTAACAGCCAACATTACAAGGATTTGGGAAAGTTGTTAAATTACTTTCAATATGCACCTACCGAAACTTTGGGCACAAAAGTAAACCTTGCCAAGGCAGTTTTTATACAAAATGGCTATAATGTTCTTCAAAGTTACAAAACATTGGCTAAAGAATATTTAAATAGTGAAATAATAACAGTAGATTTCAGTAACAACGGGCCAAAAGCACAACAAACCATCAATAAGTGAGTTAAATTATAAATCATATAATATAATGCTGCAGATTATCTAATTTAAGATTGTTTTATTTAATACTCATAGTAATATTTTATATTATTTAAATTGTAGTCATTGTTTCAGTTTTTAGTTAGTTTATATATACCTACTGTAAATTATAGTAACTCCTGATAATTTGAGACCCGCCACACTATTATTCGTACAAATTATTATTTAATCAATTTTAATGATATTTTTTAAATACATTTGGAAATTAATTAGGTAATTTTTAATGTGGTATGGTTTTTATTTAATTTTAACGGAAGTATTAAATATACTAAATTAAGTCAGTTAAAAATTTGTAAAGAAATAGTTTAAAAATAAAAATAATTTTAACTATATTATAAGTATATGGCTGATTATTCATTATACGTAATTAAGGTAATTAAATGATCAATTCATTAATAACTGATATTATTAATTAATTATATTTATGAGCATTAAAACTTCCATAGGATATGGTTAATTACAAATAAAATTTGAAAATGATTATAATATAATATATAACAATAATTATACTTGATTTTGAATAGATGGGTGTCTACTCAAACACATGAAAAAATCAATGAAATTATGCCAAATGTTCCTGGTTCTGAAACTAAAACTATTATTACAAGTGCTTTATATTTTGTTGGTGAATGGGAAACCCCATTTTTTGTTAATTATACCAGAATGTAAGTTAATCAATTTAAATTATTCTTAATAAATATTTAACTGTACATTTAATTATAGAAAACCATTTTATTTTAAATCAAACATGCAAGATTTGATTTACGTTCCGATGATGATGGGCAATAGCGATATCTTATATCATAAAAATGAAGACTTAGGATTTTCAGCCATGGGATTACCATACAAAGGCAATAAATTTGTATCATATTTTGTACTACCTGATTCGAATATTAAATTAAGAGATTTAGTTGATAAAATGAACGGCAAGATACTTCAAAATATAACTAGGGATACAACTCCCTTAGAATTTACATACTTTGTACCTAAAATGACTCTGAAATCATTTATTAACCTCAAACCCGTTTTACAGGTAAATATTTCAATTCAATTTGTTTACAATGTTTTATAATATTCATAATTGTTTTGTAGAATTTGGGAGTAAACAAAATGTTCGATATTTCAAAGGCTGATTTTTCAAATTTTACAACGCACACTGATTCTTTTATAAGTGACATTTTACATAAAGTAGAAATAGTTATCGATGAAGTTGGTACAGTTGCATCAGCAGCTACTACAGTAATTATATCAAGAGGTGGCCAACCACCTTTCAATGTTAACAGACCATTTATTTACTTTATTCATCATGTTGAAAGTGATACGATAGTATTTTGGAGTACTGTATATAAGCCTACACCATACACAACAACACTATCACCATATCGCTTTATTAGAAAACATTAAACCCTATAATTGTAATATAATTAAATTATTAATAAATTTTTTTATTATTATTATTTTTTTATTATTGTAATCATGAATACTTATACAAATAAAATATATATTATGTTACTTCACATAGAATGAGGAGTTTCTTACATTGTGAACAATCTTATTTTTTAGCAAATGTAATTTTCATTGCATGAGTAGGTGTAATCTTAAAACCACCTAATGACAATTTAGCAGAACTAGATTGGTGTTCATTTTCAAATTCAACAAAAGCAATGTCATGTCTGTTGGGTACGAGTCGCACTTCTTTAAATCCAGGAAACCTAGAATGATAAACAAATTACAGTATACTCAATAATATGAAATTTAGTGACACAAAATTTACTGGTTAAATAGCATAGATAACATCATTTCAGTTGTTTCATCTGGCAGGTTGGTCAAGAACAGAATCTGGTTAGGCGGTTGTTCTTGTACATCTGTTAAATAATAGGTTTTAAAACATTAATGAGCAACAAATGCAAGACCCAACACACAAAATATAAATAAATCTTACTACCACCAGATAGACCTCCAGGATTATTTTGTTGAGCCAAAGCACGAGCCTGTTCTTTAGCTGCTTTACGTCTTTTTTTAGCTTCTTCATCATCCTTTGGCTTTTTAGGTTTTTTTTGACGTTCAACAAAAGTACCCTTCATTTTAGCAACTATATCCGATTCTACTTTAGCAAACTGGATACGCTATAAGAAAAAAAAAAATATTCAAATATGCTAACTATACACACCTATCTTTCAAAATGATGATTATTGGTAAGTTAACTGTTTAATTCAATTAATTAATTTGACAATGCAACAGTATTAAGATAAATATATCTTACAATATTTTATAAATAAAATCAATTAAGTTAATAATCTAATATAGTATTGTTTTTATACATATTAAAATCATCACCTAAATTGAACACAAATTATAAACAGTAGAATATGTATTCTTATTTAAAGAAGTTTAAATTTTAAAACTTAAATCAATCCAACCTTGTTCTATATAGATTGAAACTAGGACTTTCTTTTACACATTTATGTTCACGAAATTGTTAAAATAAAAAAAGTTAAATGTTTGCTAAGATAGTTTGAAAACTTATGTCATTTTTTTAAAACATTAAGTAGTATTTATTAATTACAGATGAACTACAGATTTCAGAAGTTCAGTAATGATAATATTATTTATGTATTTTTAAATAAAATATAGGGATTAAAATGTTCCAGGATATAAACTAACTAGCTGAATTACTCGTCTTTGTCGGCTTTAAGTATAAAAAATGTTATTATCTGGCAAGATTAAATATTGTTTAATATATTTAAACAAAATTTAAGTAAGATTTAAAAAATATTTTATATAATTTTATGTATATATTAATTAGTTAATAAGCTTAAGGGTAATTTTTTATATCCTTGTGAATATTTAATAAAGCTAGACCATTAAGCTTATTCAGACCTATTGCAATTCTTAAGTAGGTATTAGTAGTGATAAAGTAATAACATTTTGCATCCATTTTGAAATTATTGGGGTTCAACCTTTAAAAATAATATTTTTGAAAATTGTTTCATAGTGCACTAATACATGTAAAGTATATTCAATTTACTAAAACATTTATTATATTAAAGTTTCAAATTAATCGACCAAGTGATTTTGGCTGTAGTTAATGTATACTTAATTTCACATGGAGCAGTATTGGTGAGGTCATAGTTTTTAATAATACACCATCTTATATTTTTCAAAGCCTAGTTATGTTTGCTTAGCCAGGTACCTAATACTTTGGTATATATTTTTTTCATTATTGGTTACCAAGGTAAAATTTTTGTTTATTTTTTGATAATGTATAATATACATTATCTGGTAAAAGTTTTGAGTCGCTATGACAACCAAAATATCAGTTACTCTTTAGAGCTTGAATTAGTAACATCCATACAACTTTCTTGATTTTTTCTTTCGTAAGAATCTTCTTCTGACAATTACGAACACAACAAAAAAAGATTTAGGAAAATCGGTAAAGCCGTTCACATGTGATGCTGTAATAAAAGGAAATAGAGATTTATTTATATATATAGAAATATTTTTGCTGATTTCAACCACTTAAAATCAAAATTTTGAAAAATATTTTCTTAGTGCCCAATGAAATTATTATAAAAATCTATCCTTGAAATTTCAAGTCGATAACTCAAATAGGTTTAGCTCTGCGTTGATTATAGGTAAAGTACACTTTCCTTTATATATAGATTTATATTTTAAATATCATCTTGTTAAGTATATGGTTATAATAACATAGCCAATAAGCTTCGATTCAAAACATATATATAGATTTTACCATGGGCTTGTCATAAAATGGAAATCCTTGCATTGCACGCAAAGCATTTGTGGAACTGGTTATGTCTTTAAATATAACAAAAGCTTGGCCATTCATTTTCATTCCTTTCATTGCTACAATATCGAGTATTTGTCCAAATTGTGAAAAAATTGCATAAAGAGATTTTTTCAAATCTATAAAAATAAATTTACTTGATTATTATATACATAAAATAATTTAATAATTAGAATTTTACTTAAACTTACCATCTTTTTTGATTTTTTCATTTAAATTGTTTATATAGATGGTATGATTTGGACGAGTTTCCAACATTATAACAGTTTAATTCCTGCCAAAAACATCAATTAATTTTACAAATTACAATGATTATATAAAGCAATAGGTACAATATTATTCTGTAGGTATTAAAATTACTATTGATTAAATTTACTAAAAGAATTTAGAAGTATGTAGATTAACAATGTGTAATATCAATAGCCTACACTAAGTGTAAAATATTTTTAATTATATACTTATGAAAAATGAATATAACAATGAATGTCAAACTAATGGTATGTAAACGAGTATATGATTAAATAGTATATGTGAAACAATATTGTTGCACAAGAATGAAAGATAATATTTGGATACTCTAATATATAAAACAATATTAGGTAAGTTCGTTTTCTCATGTCTGTTTTGTAATCATGTATGATTCACTGAACATCAAACGTCAAACAGTTAAAACTAAATCGAATCGACATTGGTTTCACACTTTTTTATTTAAGCTTGACGATACAATCAAATGTGTAAAACATGAAACGTACGAAAAATGCAAAATATGTTTTAAACAGTTCAAACGCAACACGAATTCAAAAATGTCATCTTGACTGAAAACAAAGGTTCAAATAAGTCGCAGCGTTCAAATATCAAACACGGTTACGTTGAAAACCTACTGTAAAATCGTATGCATTCGCATTTGCAATTTTTTTTTTGTTTTGCACCCTTCTGACGGACAAACCATGAAGACCACGGGAAACGGCGTACTTACTTCGGCAAAATATTTACAGAATACGATAGCTTTGAAATGCCAACAGCCACGACGATGACGGTGAATTTCAGTCTTCAGGTAGGTTTTCACACTCTCACCTGATGATTCTCTTAATATCTTCACAGTCGGCACTCGGCAGTTCGGCACAAGATCCGGCGATTTTCTGTTTACCAAGTCACGTTCTCGACGGCGACGATAACACAAGACGCATATATAAATTTATAAATTATAATAAAGATTATAAACAAAACGCAGAAAACATTGAGAAGGGCATAGGCTGATCAAATCAGGCTGGCCACCACCGGGATTCCGAGTTCTACAAGATGACGGCAGACGGCGCTCACTATATCAACAAATGGCGGTGCCGCCGTTAGGAAATTTCAAATGCCAATCACTATAATATAATACGCATAAACTTCATTAAAATATTCTAAAGTATCTAAATTTACAAGTGAGTTACTTTATTTTTAATAATGGTTTGTACAATTGTCAATTATATAGAGGAAAATGATTAAAAATGATTTTATTACATGTAATTTATTTGTAAATAT
The DNA here is from genome assembly GCA_025469195.1 of Chaitophorus viminalis. NCBI lineage: Eukaryota > Metazoa > Arthropoda > Insecta > Hemiptera > Aphididae > Chaitophorus > Chaitophorus viminalis. Next base: position 8,674 of record JAIPRK010001478.1, read on the forward strand.
GTAACACTACTACAAAACGTAACAATAAATCATCTATAGTTAACTACATAGTTATAATTCATAGCTAACATAAGTCATAACATAACATAACCTTAGATTAACTATACGATAAGTCATTTTAATTTATAAGGCTACTAAAAAAGAGCTTGTGTGCAAAAACTTGAATTAATTTAGTTTATTATATTTGTATGCATTAATTTATTATTGGTCGACGAAGCATTTATAACTTATCTCTTTATAAACTTTGATGCTATAAACTGCGAATGAAATAATTGAAAGAATCATACCATCGATAATTTTGTTTCAATTTTCAGAATATTAGTGTTAGGTACTTGGAAAACTATATGGATTCGAAATTCGAGTAATCGAATTATTATTATTATTATTATTATTATTACTATTACTATTACTTCTATTAATATTATTATTATCATAGGTGGAATTAGGGGCTTAGCCTCCCTAAGTATTTGAATAGTCCCTCCCAAAATCGAAACTTTATTTGAAATGTTATTTGTTTTTCTAATTATCTGTTTGTTTTATTTTACATTGGATTATTATAGGCTTTATAACCTTCCTAAAAATTCAACCAAATGTCCACCTATGATTATTATTATTACTCGTATAATTGTCATTATTAGGTGGCTATAGCTTCATAAAACTAATGTTGAACTTGAAATTTGACTTTACTTTTCAACTTCTATAGTTGATGTACACCATCCATATAAGTGTGCTTGTATAAATTAAATACAAGTCATTAGTTTTTCTATCATGATTATATATTCATTTAATACATAATTAGATTTTTATTTAAATAATATAGTATACATTATGCTATATGCCTATAATATTATGTAGACTAATAGGTACTGATTTTAATAGTCTTAGAAACTTCAAAACCTAAGCTACTTTGTGTACACAGTACACACAAATACCTATGTTATACATAGAATGTTAAGACTTAAAGATCCATGATCTATTTACCATTATCCATTTCCATTACTATTATAAAGTAATATTAGCCTCCACTGACCAGTGATATACACTTTTAACCGTAACTGGTTAGATATATAAGTTGTACAGATTGATCAATATCCTAAGTATGTCATCACTTATCACCACGATTAAAGATATTATTGTCGTGCTCATCAGTCATCAATGATAGCATTCATTTATGAATTTATGATATTTTTTAACATCAGTCATAGTACTAACAACAAATAATTAATGTTTTAAGACTGTAAAGTAACGTAGACATAATATAATTATTAGTGCCTAGTGGACAATTCGTATGGTATGATGTATAGAAGGTCAAGTATACGTTAGCGTATTGACCCCAACAGAATTAACCGGTTAAACTTCTGGAATTAATATTTAATACATTGTATACCTACATAAAACTTATATCAGTGGCGTCATTACACTTTTCAGTTGAGGGGGGCAAAGTTTTGACCAGCTTAAATGAGTAAAAAAAAAACCGTATTAAGAGTGCCGATCAGTTCATGGTTGTTGTTTTTAGAATTTGTATTAATTTTAGATTTTAGAATAAAATTATGCGGGATTATGATATTAATTATTATTATTGTTGTGCAAATAACAATATTATCGTTATGGCATCGTTACGATAATTATTTCTTAGTTCACGGTTTAATATTATAAAAATAGACATGTTTTTGGGCTAATAAAATATAATAATGGTTAAACGGCAACTATCGGGAATGCAAAATACTTAGATAGCATATGGTCAGATAAAAATATAAAATACTGTCACAACCCAACCGGCAACAGCCACGAAGACACGTCAGCTAATTTATTTTTCCTCTTTAAATTAGTAATTATGCGATAACACAAAAAATGTAATCTACATTTTTTTAAAAATACTAAAGATCAGATTACTCACTAATATCACATAGGTAATAGATAAATTAAACTATTCTGTACTGCTAATACTCAAAACATATTTGTAACGAACCACATATTTATGCTATGCTTATGAGTCTATTAAATCACTAATGTGGATTAGGCACGGTTGTATGGAGGACACCACAACCCACAAGTATAGATACTGCCACTGAACATAACTGGGGCGCTTAGTAACATTTTCTTGAAAAAACAAAATATATACGATGAGTTGTCGTTCATTTATCTTAACCACAGGAAACTATTCTAAATATACCACAGCGTGTTCCGCTTAAAAGGAAATACGAAATATTTTTACACTTGTTCTCAGATTTGAATCATGTTTTTTGGAAAAAAATGTTTAAATGTTTAAGTTCTTCATCCACGGCATACTGCATCATTATTTAGTATCATATTTTGTAGTTTTTTTACCATGACCATTATTTTAGCTCTAGTTTTAAATAGGCCTGTTTTTTAAAGCTATTTTGATTTATATTTATATAAAATATTATTTGTTTTCTACCCAAAATTTATCGAGTAACATGTAATTTCAATTTTAAAACTAGAACAGAAAATTTTTTATACATTTTTCAAATTAAGCCATAAATTTAAGTAGGTACTTATTAATTATTAATTTTAATATTAAACAAAAGTATAATAGAAATTAAAGTTTTCCTACTTTTTTAATTCACCTATATTATAATATATAAATTAAATAGATTATGCTTACATATTTTTAATTGTTGTACGCTAATTATTAATAATATTAAATTCATCTAAAAATATTTATTGAAATATATATATATATATATATATATATATATAATGTATATTGTATACTAATTTCAGAAGAGTAAATAGGTATTATTTGTCTTAAAGTTCGGGGATTAATTCGTAGTAAACCAATAAGCCATTACTCGGCAATAAGGTTGTCTAGTCCATGTTTTATTTTAATGGGGCACCTGTATCAATAAAAATATATCCATTCACCATTAAATTAATTTCATAAAGATAGAATAAATTAGTTTAAAAATGTATCCCATTTATAGTCTCTATTGCTTTTTGTTCATGAAGAAAATGCGGCTCAAGACTGCAATTTCTACTATGAATCTGCAAGCTTTCTAAAAATTTGAAGTTTGAAGAACACTCCTACTATAATTATTTCTGTATTATAAAATTGCTACGAAATCCGTAACTTATACGAGTTTGTTTTGACTTTATTCATTGCATTATGTATTTTGTTATACAATTTCATGTACTTCATTACAAGGTGTCACACAACTCACAAAGTCACAACATTAGACAAATTATAAAAGCATATTTATATGAATTTGTAAGATTATCTGCAGCCGATTTTGTACGCCATCCTTTCCCGCAAAAGGCAAAAACCTGATTCCGTCGTGTTCCTAGTATCCCATCACCGAAAATGTAAATTTTCATGATGTTTCTTTTTGATATTAATTAACTTTTTTGTTAAAACCGAAATAAAATTCGTATAGGATCCAAGATATCTCTTTTCATTTTTTTTTTTATATTTTAAACATATAATTTTTAAAGTTATTAATAATTATGAATAGAGAACCAAGCTTTGCTCAAAATTATTTCCAAATTACAATAATTAATAATCAATTTTTTTTTTTTTTTTATTTGAAAACTACGTATTACAAAATATTACAAAGCTATCCAATTTTTTCAATTAAATTAGTTTAATATAAAAAAGTACGATCCAATTAAAAACACTATTATTACCTATTATATACTATGATCAATGATCATTTACGAAGTTATTAGTTTGAGCTAATACACCAAGGGGAATATCCAACTATACCATACACACACACACACACATATATATATAGACTATATGCGACTGTGCCTTGACGCCTTGTACAGTAATAATGCCTATTTATCACTTCAAAGAAAAATTAAATTTATAACTGTTCAATGATTAGGTAGTACGCACAAAAAACAATTAAAAAACTGTTCAATAACCTTAGCTTGAACGACATTTATTTTTTATTTCTTTATTAATAGATTTGAATGATTTGCTCTTTAATATTAATTATAATAAATTTATAAATATTAAATTATTTAAATAAGTACCAACATGGCCACATCCCACGACCTCATATGGTTTCAAATTTCAGTTTCGTGTAAGAACAGTTTAAGATTTGTGTTCATTGATGTAATACCTGTTATCATTGTTACTAAGTTACTTATCAACGATACCTTATTTATAAATTATTATTTGAATAAAAGTAATAATTTAAAGATTTATAGCAATAAAAATCAATCATGTATCTAAAGTACATACAGTTATATTTATATATAAAAATGCAGTCTCTATTTTTTATATTATAATGTACCACTTTACTTAAAATATTTATCTTCAATATAAAGAAGATCTGGAATCCAATACTTAAATATTTTTATAAACCATTTCTTCCTACGCTTATATTATATTAATAATACATTATTTGGCACACACCTATGGTCTATGAGTATAATTTAATGATAAATTATATTTTAATAGATAGGTAGGTAATTACTTAGAATATACTTATCAATTTTTAAGCAATTTAAAAAAAATATGTGGAATATACCTACATACTTGAATTTTTATTTTGAATATATTATTTATAACATTTTATTCTGCTCATAAGTGTAAAATATTTTCGTTAATTAAAAAGAAAGGGTTCAATAAAAGTTAGAGCAGCTGTGCCTGATAATTTGTATTATAATAATAATATGATTTAGTCAGTAGGTATTATGATAATGTAGTAACTTGAACAATCTGGCATAAAACAAAATAATACACCTACATCCACATACCTATAAATACACATTTGTTGTTTTTACTCAAATAAACTACTCTCGACTTTACAGCTACAGTTAAGTTAGTTCGAAAGTAATAAAAAAAAACGAAATTATTTCATTTGGACATCTTACAGGTAAAAATTGAAGGTTGTCTACGAAAAATATTGGTGTCCAGTATCACTCGACATTGACATATTTTTAATCTATTTGGATATTAATTATTTTCATTAGTTTGTGAAAAAAAGGGTGTGCCTCAGTGCCTATAATATAAGCATTAATCATTAATATTATACTGTTTGCCAACGTAAGAAATGATTTAGATTAAAATTAAGTTGCAATAGGTACTATTATATTAATATAAGGCATAAGCCCTAATCGGATGTGGTAAATTTCAAAACCCAATAGGTAGACACCTATTTTATGTTACTTATGCTACTCCTATAATATTCTTTTGAATGTTTGAATAAAGATTTATAATGTTTATGTGTATCTATGCAGGATATTCGATGATAGATTATTGAAAAGTGAAAACTATGTTTGTTTATCATTGCATTTTTTACTTACCTACTTATTATTTATAACTGAGAAATTCACTCATTTGAATAGATTTAATTTAAATGTAATTACAGTTTATTTCACAGTATAAATATAAATTTCTGTAAATACAGTACTTTCTGAATACGCTCATTTATACCAAATGGAGGTCCATATAAGTTCATATAGCTCCACATTTTGTAATCTATTGTTAGTAATTATGATCAATGTTATTTGAAAACAATTTATTTTAGTTTGGATGATAATTTTGTGATATTTCCAGTTGGCAAGTATAAATTTTGTCGTTAAATATCATATAACAAAAGAGGATGTGGCACAATAAAATACTTACAGTTAAATCAGCTTTTAACGTATCATTTTGATATAACTTATTATGTAGCAACTAGGTATTTACTTTTCTTGAAAATAATTATTTACACTGTATTCAATGATCCGCCAATGTCTCAAAAATTAAATTAAATATAATTTTGAAATGTTGAAATTATCTTTAAAACTGGTAGCTTATAGGTATAGATAAAAAATTAATGAATAATAAATTGTACACAGTTACATATGTTAAGTATCTATAAACTTGTCTTACCTATTGTCAAAGTAATTTGATCCACTGTGGTTAAAATGAAATGAAAGATATTGATGAATAATTATGACTCTAATATAATTTGTAAATCATAAATTAGATATGCATTTAATATCCTTATATCAATTATATTTATATAGATTAAAATTCTCCTCTATGGCTCTATATTATTTTTCTATGGGGAATGCCCTGTCTTCCCCCTATTAATTTATTCAATAAATGCCCATAATATGTTCATAATTAATATGTTAAAACAAAAATGATAATATTGCTTGGTGATTACACATATTCATGAATTCGTGACTGTTCACTTGATGAGCGATGATGACTTAGAATTTGATATGAATAAATTATACCACATGGCAGATACACAATATTCAAGCTATACGGCGTGTCTAATATCTTATTGATATATTCACTCAAATTTATCTGTAAATAGCATAATGAATGCATGTGTTTTGGTATAATACTGAAAAGTATTATATTTAATGTATACTATAGGTTATACTATTCAAATATATTTTAAATTATATAAAATGATAAGCTAGATTAAGGTGGCACACCTAAATAGGATGCAATATTATAGGTAATTAGTAATTACATCATATCCTATGAATCATTTGTAATGTTGTTATAGTTATTATTATATATTAAATAATATATACTCAATGTTATGTGATTAAAATTATAATGTTAAAATTTAAAAACGTATACGTATATGAAGAAGGTACCTGTACAGCATGATACACGAATCAATGTAGGTACCTGATATGATGTACATGTACTTAATATAATTATGTATGAAAAAATAGTAACATTTAGGTTTGGTGCTACAAATATGAGTGCCTATAATATGAGTACGTATTACATTATAAATTATTATACAAAAATACAAAATCAAGCGACTACGATACTTAAAAAAATAATTTAATAAAATGCAAGATTTTATGCACAACCGCAGACGGATAGGATATGGGCGAAGGAGCATGAGACATCTTGAACTATGACATCACCTCCAATTATTTACTGCATCACGTCTCTCGCGGCACTTGCATAATTTCCTGCGACTTGTTTTTACTATGAAGTACAAATATTCAAATATGCATTAATACATTATACAGCCCTACTGTACTGCACACCGTTCTGTCGCCGGCTTCTATGATGAATAGGTGTGTACGATCTGTTGACACTTGACACTCACTGCAGGATTCGTAGTGCAAACGTGAAATGACCAAAGAAACGACACGTGGCGGGGAGAGGGACTGTCGTTAACTATTCATAACGAACGTTGGACGAACTCACCAAAATTATTGTTTTCCTTCTATTCATTCGTCTGCACGATTATTGAGCAAAACCGTTGATGATGAATAGTTATAATATGTGTATATATATATATTACATATATAGTGAGTGATATACTACTGTAAGTTGCCAACACGAAAAGAAAATGTGAATGAATCAATGAAATGTTTTAAACTTTTCAAGACGTATAATATTTTATGTGGTATGCTTACAAATGTTTATTTTGGGATTTTGAAATTATAATATATGCGTTTATTTCAGTGATCATAATAAAACAATAAATATTTACAAAACCTATGAATTTAATTCCTGTAAAATAGATTATACCACATTTCGACCATTACCTACACCTAGGTATATTAAAAACTTTTTCATCATGCCACTGTCACTGTGTATATATATTATATACTCATTACTCAATACCTAAATTTCACTGCAGTATTTATAATATATTTATAACGCAGTATTATAATGTACAATATGGATGGGCATCAGTAAACTATTGTCATTATAAAAAAAAAAAAGAAACGAGAAAAAACTCATTCGTGACAAAATTTGTCATCCGGTTGTAATTAACTTGGATGTGTTCAATGCCTGTTGTAGTGGCTCAATGAGTCACGGCCGCGGCGGTATTAAAAAATAAGAAATAAAGTTACGTCGGCGGTTAATATATTATGGTCGTATTATTATTATTATTATTATTATTATTATTATTATTTTTACCATACATTGACTCCGTGCGCTATAGCCTGTATATATCTGATATCTAAATTGTAATGCAAGTAAGAAATAACATTAAAGATCACGTTGCTTAGACACTGAATAAATCGACGAGTGAGTTAGGTACTGAGTAGTGAGTTCATATAGTATAAACTATAAATCATATGTTCATCAACATTTATTACGACATAAATATAATAATATTTTAAAAACACTTAGTGAGCGATGTGAATATTTTACAGGGATTAAGTCAGAGGTACCTACTGAAATTTATTATGTTGAAAAAACCCAATTATAATAATAATTATTATTATTAATTAAAAACCACCTAACCTTGGCGAGAATTCGTTCCCCGTGTTATTCTCTGATGCGTCACGTCAGCTCAATGTAGGTAAAGCCAGGAAACAATATTCTACGGGTATTACTCGAAAGAGTTGGAAGGCTAGGATATAATAATAAATTGTGAACCCCATGATTTTGATACTAAAAATAATACACAAATAAATCTGGTAATATTAAAAAATAAAAATCTATAAATAATTCGAAAATACATCGAGAAACTGTAGTGTATATGTATTGGTACATTTTACTTTTTATTTCTAATTTTAATTATAGTTTATAATTCTTAAATACTCAATAATAAATATTTTTTTTATTAAATTATACTGAGGTCTGAGTGTTTGAAGAAGATAATATTTTATTGAGTACTGACACAGTGACTAGAGTAATTTTTAGCAATAGTGAATAGATATAATATTAACTGATAACATACCTATAAAATTTATTTTGGAATGTTTCTAGAGGACAAAATGTTTTAGTAAGTATAACACTATAACTACTAGTTTTAGACATTATTGGTACACTCTTAAACTCTGTCAATTATTTGATTAAAAATATATCAAGTAGAAATTTATTAGAGATTTAATCACAATAACGGATTGAAAATTATAATATAATTATAACAAAAAAAAATTATATAAAAATTGGCTATTTCATATACATATTATAAAAAAATTAACATATATTAATATTATTGTAGTTTACTATTTAACGAAAAATATTTTAAAATTTAATTTCAGCTAGGTCATTTAAAAATTAGTGGAAATTCATCTTCATTTGCTTTTAAGTTTAAACAGCTGTTCCACTGGTGAGTGATGATGACCCCCAGCCCGATTCGGCCTATTATATTTACAAAACCATCCAACTGTTCATTCAATAGTCAATACCCCGGTATAACTATATATTTACTCTGAAAGTTTTGTCTATTTCACAATTCCAATGTAAGTAGTTTAATTTTATAAAAATTAAACTACATAAAATAATTTAATCTGTCATAGTTTTTACGTAGGTGATACATTTGATGAACGGTAATAGTGATAACTGATAAGTTATCACTTATAACATACCCAAGATTCGATTAAATATCACCAAATATCTCACTTATGCTGAACTCGTTCCTGTAACTATTTTAGATTTTTTTACAGTAGTACCTAGTCATAGGCGAGCCGAGTTGAACAGGTCCAAGCAATAACGAGTTACATTATCTTTCTGTTTTCGGAATGTCGAGTGTGGTTAATTTATTTTAAATTGACTTTATGTTGTCATAGTATAATGTCATACACCAATAATATTTAAGTCATTAAATGATGCGAAATTTTTTCATGAAGTTCATATAATTCAATGTTTGTATAACTATACAGCATATTTGATATTTTGACCCTCTTTATAATAATTAAACCAGAGTCATAAATAATTAAATAAAAATGCATTGGTAAATATAGATGTTCTTTTAAATTGTGACTCAACAGTAGCTTATATTGCATTATTGCCCCCTACCCAACTGTTGTGGGCATTACTGTGATTTCCAAAATCAGTTGTCCATATCTTTTTCTCCAAAGAACCCAGTTAAGGTTTTTTTTTCATTCTTGGCATCAACTTTTCCCTCATCGAAGCTCTTTCAGGTAATAATGTAGGTAAGTTCAATTAGGAATACGCTTAACTTCATATTCTAATCTAGCCTCCAAGTATAGTCTCTATATATGTATTGTTAAATGTTAATGTTAAGTAAGCAATAATTGCTGTGATATTATAATTTCCTGTTAAAATATCATTAAATAAAAATAAAATAGATGTATCAATTAAATGAAAAAGGTAGATTTTGATTTCAGTTCAATCTTATAATTGTTCTAAAATACTTTATCAACATTATTTTTGTATACACGTCTAAATTAAACACCTGCAAGAGCATTAAATATTTATATGGTCCAAGAGTTCAAAAACAGGGTACGCTGAGTGGCTCGACCTAATAATCCGACCCGTTGAGCACGTCACTGCATTGCTACAACAGCTGTGTCATAACCAAAAGGTTTATAAATAGCCATATTTAAAATTAAAATAATTAATACAGGACCCCTTATTTTTGTATTTAAATGACCTTTTTTCGGTGAGTACTCCTCGCCCACATGCCCTCGTCCGCTTTTTGTCCTAATACGATAAAGTAGTTTTCGCCCACTGTTTCACGTTTATTGAGAAGTATTGTTCTAAAATATTGTATGTTTTATTTAATGTTATACTTATATTCGTCATTAATAACTAATGACGATATTAAATATGTATATATATATTAAGTTATAATTTTACTATCTAATAATTACAAAACTACTGTGACTATTTAATTCATATAACTGTAATACATCCGATGAAAGTCTATTTCGGCCAAAACTTCGAGTATCTAATTCGTCAAAATTTACCAGAACATAATATCTAGTATATGCGTCTAAAATTTAGAGAATTAATGAAATGATTTAGACTCTAAATCATTTCATTCATTCTCTAAAGGCAAGTTTATGAAAAATAAATGAAAATAATAAATAGTAATAATATAATATAAATTTGTAATGTTTTGTTTTTATTAAGGCATATTTTAAGGTATTGTAGATAGTATGAAATCCCTAGTTCTAGTTTTAACTTCCATACTACAATCATTATTGTAAACAGTTTTAGTTTTTGCAGATAAAATCATTTTATCGACAAGTAACATCGTTGTACTGTTATCCCTTAACCTTAAATTTTATAAAATAAATTAAATATTTTATTTACTGTGGTAAATAAATCGATTGATAAAAGCTGTTTGCGGAATACTTTTATTTTTATTGTTGCATTTTATATATTATAGTACATTAGTACATAAAATAAATAATAATTAATTTAACACTATATCGTCTATACCTATGTTAACAATACTGAATACACTAATATAGAGATATTAAATTATTAAACAATACTACAATAGTGTATAATTTGGATAATGATGAATAAGTGAGAAACGGGAAACTAAATATAATTTCCTTAATAAAAATCCTTATTAAAAGCTATTAGAAATCCAAAGTATTGAAGTATTTATTTTTAAGCTTTTCCTAAACAGTTTAAGAATAGATGTATATCTACAGTAAAATGTTGAGAATAAAATTAGTGGAATCTAATTTTTGAAAACTTTTATCTCTAAATGTTGATGTGTAAAGGACTATAAAACTGGGGAATGGGGATATGTCCAGTGGTAAAGAACAACCAGAACTCCCTGAAATGTTCCCTAAAGAAACATTTTAAACGTAAAAAAATATAAATGTGTAGTATATTAAAACAAATTTGGACCTTCTCAGTAGTGTGATTTCAATTACGTCCTTGTTAGTATTTACCTATAATTCTATGATACCAATTTGCCCCTTTCTTAATTACTCCAGATCCACTACTTGTCTAAACTGATATTTATATTTATAACGAATTAAATAACATCAATTTACAATAATACCGGGACTTCCCTAAAGATTTAAAACATAAAAGAACGTTAGCTAAAAATAATAAAACTAAAAATAATCCAAAAATATAATATTATTATAACTCGTAATGAGTTCATGTAATCAATACAATTCACCTATATCATTATTAAAATTACATAATTATTCACTATATATATATACCAGAATATCTACATTTTTGGAGAGTACCCATGATATATAATAGAAATCGCTTCACGATGTCCTTTCAAAATGCTTCCCACGATGTTGAATGTGAAACCATGGGTGAAAAGAATGTAAATAAAATTATTATTAGGTGAAAAAAACAGAAAACTATACACTATAATATTCGGGCAAAAAGAGAAAAGACATTTTTAGATGAAAGAAGTTGTGCCTTTTTTTCGTGTTCATCTAGTTCCACACGGCCACAGTCAAAACCTATAGGTATGTAATTAAAAAGCGTTCAATATTTCAGCAAACAACAAATCAAATATTATCATTAATTATAAATATTAGTATTTAATGTTTATAAATATATAATGTTCAGGATTATACAAATATTTTAAATTTAAAATATTAGAAAATCATGCTCAATTGAACCATTTACAAGGTGATTTTTTTTTAGGACGCTCATTCCTTTTTGGTCATAAAAATATTAAAATTTGTTAACGGAGTGTTTTTGTTGAGATATTTATTAACAGATTCCAATTGGTGGCTATTGGTAGTAAGACCTTCACCTTATGGCTTATACTAATAGTACTGAGTAATATCTATACTAATACTGCACCAACTGGTTATTGGCATAGATAATAGATTAAAATATACTATGTACTGTATATTTAATCTATGCTACTGGGTACTAGTAATATAAACTATGAAGTCTGAGGATACTGGTCGGAACACTTTTCCTTTTGGAGTGAATGCACAATGCGCGTTCCATGTATTTAGTTCAAGTTAAGAACCCCCTTCCCAATCAGAACCTATTTTCCTGGTTATACTTCAAGCATCCCTCGGCCGAACCTCAACTTTGAGTTCTTACTATGAGGGTCTAGTTTCCCAAAAAATTTCAGATATTGAGATACGGATAGTTACCTTAGCCCTTTTAAAATTGACTTACCTTATTTTAATAAAATAGAATTGTAACAGCTAGCGGAGGATCAAAATTAATATTTTAGACCTGGTGGTTGGTTGCGATACCAAAGAGTACCTCTGTCAGTATGTCCTGTACCGCCCAACTAGCTGCAGTATGACTGATGAGACGTACCGCTGATTATTGTACATGTTATGTTTATGTATTTATAATATTATAATATCGTTCGATCGTTGTGGCTCATGAACTCATGAGTCATGATAATATCATCACAGTCTCGTCAGTAACCGTCGCGAGTGAGAAGTCCAGCTCGTGACGAAACGTTCAAACCGAGGCGCCTAGGCGTGTCGTGTGCGGCACGCGTGTGATAAGAAGTAAGAACGGATTTTTTTACACACGCGTACGGCGCCGGTTTCCATTCATACGGAACGGTTTCAGACGATTGTGATGGGGACAGCTGCATCAATGATATGACATGAAGCAAAATACATTTTTTGATAAAAGTTATTTATGATTGTGGACAAAATGATTGAGTACATACAATTTCACAAGTTTAACATTGTATTATTATTATTAATGTTACATAAGTTAATATTTACTTTAAAAATAAATGTTTTAAAATATATTTTTAATTTTTCGTATAATTATATTATAACAGTTGTTGTATATATTTTTAAGTCCCATATTTTTTTTATGTAGGTACTTACTTATAAGTTATAATTAGTACTCTATCTGAAATATAGTGATATACCTATAGAAATATTAATATCACAGTTAACTCATAAGAAAATCATTAAACTTTTACGAATTTAAATATATAGGTACATAAAAAATTGATTACTGATTGTCATAAAGAAAAAATACTTTTATAAATAGAGTATTAACTCGTATCTCATGATTGTAACTTGTAAGTCCTGATAACAAAATTACATTTTTTTAATATTTGATATTTTCCAACTATTTTCAAATTTTTCTTCATGGGTCTGAGGCACCAAGTAAAAACTTGCAATGATTATTATAATTCTTATTTGATGTTAATGACGACGTGAGCTTACACATCAACTGTACTCCCTTCCACCAAATCACTAGCTTCATATTAACTGTTACTCTCGTAACACTCTCATTAAACTCATAGAGTTAAGTGAGTAGGAAAAATAGTAGGCTAGTGTACTATACCGTCTATACCAAATACTATACCAATGTAAACCCGTCTTCACGGGGACGACAGGGCTACAAAACAATAAGCCGCGCACTGTACATCAGTACGGCGGCGGCGGCGGTACGCGACACGCGTGTCATCGAGGAAACGGCGATAAAACCCACCTCTCTGCCGCGCGCGACGGTCGTCTTAAGGCACGGAGGGGGTACAGCGGTATTCCCGAGAACGCCGACGACCCGTGGTGGGAGTTAGTGCGAGGAGGCGCGGCGGCGGGCAACGGCACTCGTCGGCGGACGGCGGCACATCGCGCGGCAGTAAAATTGTGTTTATTTTAAGAAGTCGACGTCGTTTCCTATAAAAGGTTATTTCACTGGTCCATTGACTGCGCGTGTGTGTGTGTTTGTGTGAGCGCGTAACTCGTTCGCGTTTCGCTCTCGCACCTTTGTGCATCTTGTCCCCTCTTCTCGACACCCCCCCACGACAGTGCAAGTGCCGTCGGTGAGATATTTTTTGGAATTTTTTTTTTTTTCTTCGTCCCAATCTCCTTCAAAATGCCAGTGTTTCACACGAAGACCATCGAGAGCATATTGGAACCGGTCGCACAGCAGGTAAATGGGAACGATTTCACTGTTTTATTATTAACTACTATACCACGCACTAAAGGTGTAATGTTATTATTATCGTACCTGCTTATGATGAACATCATAACTACATACTCGTAGGCCGTAATGTCAATGTGTATGGTAGTTATCACCATTATCAGGAAGTTATCCAAGTGCGACAGCCGACAGTGCGTATTGACTCTTGAGGCGATTGCGGGACGGTTGTGTAGGCACTCCGAAAAATTCATCAAAAATTTATATACCGGACATTTGGATCGCTTAGCGAACATAGCATAACGACCATCTGCTCCTTCCCAATGTCATCAACACTCCTCGTCGTCGTCCTATTATGTACATTGTACACAATCGACCGTTATTGTTCTTGTTTCACTTTCCTTCTTGGCGCGAGCTTGACCCAATTCATTGCATTATTTTAATATAATTTATCGTAGTTACTATTATAGGCACAGAATATACTTAGAGGTGTATACTATACTCGATTATTATTATTATCAATATTCATTATATTATTTCCCTTGTAATTTGTTCTCAAGGATATGTTCAACGTGTTCATGGACTTGTGCCAATGTGCCATCATAAATGTTTCTATCATGTTCATCCATTTGTTCAAAATGCTTTTAAACTATGATTGATTTACAACAGCTATCTTATATACTTAACGTCTGTAGCTATCAATGCTATCAGTTGTGTTGTAAATGCATTGACTACGATTTATTAGTTTCTCAGTGTTTATCAACTGTCAAGATCCTAAATTCAGAATTCTTGGCAGCCTTGATCAACTACTTTACAATAATTATAGTAGAGTTTTTGCTTAACCTATGATAAATTTTAGGTCGAATGATTATGTACAATACAAGTTACTAAGTTTTAATGGCAAATGAAATTATATGTATTTTTTCTGTCATATTTTTTGTACTTTTTTTCGAGACAAATAGTAAAATTTGAATATTACAGGTATTATGTGCACATTTTTATTACATTTCATTGTATATTGAGGAATTATTTAATTTAATCTTTAAAATGTACTCTTAGAATTTTGATATGAATAATTCAAATTCAAAACTATAAAAAATGATTATAGTTTATAATGTAGAAAATAGTTGATATAATTTGTTTTTGTTTATGTAATGTTTTTGATAAGAATACCTATGACTCATGAGTGACATTGATGTAATTGGAATTTGGATTGTGTATATTTGTATTCTAATTTTTAAGTTTATAAGGGAAGGCTTATATCAATGGATTGTTGTCCTCGTCAAGTTACTTTGTTAAGTAAATATTTACTTATTTTTTTTTTAAAAAAGTACAGAGTGTAAGTTTTCTAATAAATAAATAAAACAAAAGTTAACAGGAATCTGAAGAGTTAAGATAAACAACATAAGAAATATATTAGCTATACATTAATTAGATATATCTCAACTCTCGATGGGTATTATCAATTGTTTAAGATTTTTAAAACAAATAGTTAATTTCCTATTGCAATCTAAGTATATATATATATACCTATCTATTATTATTAAACATAAACACGGAAAGAATGTGTACAAAAAACTGAATAATAATAATAATGTTAATAATGAATTCACTATTTTAATAATAGATAGGTATATACCTAATTTTTTGTACACATTCTTTCCGTGTTTATGTTTATAATTTAAGCTAAAATTGAAATGGGAATTCAACATTTGGCTAAAATAAACATAAAATATATTTTTTTCTCCATTTTAGAGATCATTATCTTGTTAAATTTTGAAAATTAAATAATCTTTAAATAGTATTGATTAAAAAAAAAAAAAATGTAATTTCAATACTGTCTTACTTACTGAAGATAGGTAGTTTAATTTATTTGAATATACTCCTGTCTTCTAACTTCTGATAAACTTTTATAATATTGATAAAAATGAAAAAATAGATTTAATCGACCAATATAGGTATTGAATGTGTTATAATATATTGTGGTATTAATGTCATCATTTGTAATAGTGGCGGTCAAACAAAGGAGAATGAGGGGATAGAACCCCTATACATTTTTTTACTACTTAATATTATATTATTTTGACAAGTATTGTCAAAAATTATTGTATATTAGAATATAAACCATATCCAGACAAAATTTGACCACCACTGATTTGTAACCAACATTTTAGATACATTATTTTATACCAAAATCAGGGATGGCAAATAATTTTTATATTTTCATTATTGGCTGTATTATTAGTTTTTCAAACCATAATTTAAAACTTAATGATAAATGAAGTACCTACTTCCTGATTTAGGGATACCAAATCTAAGATTATAATATCTACAATTTGTGCAATTTGGTATAATTATGAAAATCAAAATTATTTTCAAATCTTATTATTTTGCATGATTTATTTATGAAAAATGAACATAATGTATGCCTAATAGATGAATACTTTGTATTTTATCTTTTATAGTTCCATTTTCAAGTACCTATTATATAACATTAAAATAATGAATACATTTATAATTTTTACTATGAATGAAAGTTGTGATTATTTTTAAATAATGTAAATAATCTTAACATTTTTAACTAATTAATTATTTTTTTTTATACATAATTATAATGATTTTAACTATAATATTGTTTTGTTTAAAATATAATTTAGTGTACATTATACCTATACAAACATATAAGGTGTGTAAATTGAAATAAAGTTGTCAAATTAAATGTAACTTAGACAAAATATTTTTTAAAATATAACTTCTCAAAATATTCTATTTTAAAATGCATTAGTATAGTTATTTCTATCTGTAGTTTCCTGTATACATTTCTATTTCCCGAAAAAGGGGACCAAAGAAAGAATCAGAAAAATAAGTACCTACTATATTGAGATAATTTAGATTACCCATTAACTACTGACTATTTATAAAACTACTGTGATCTTATAGTTGGAATGAAAAATACTAATTTTAGCACAGAACATGTTACATATGGATTCCATATGACTCTTTTTACCACTCAATATTTAAATAAATAGTTGATAATTTTACAGTACCTATATTTCTATGTTTACGAGTTAATTAACTAAAAGAATAATAGCATTTCATAAATGTTCTACAGTACATTCTACTAGTATAATAAATTTAAAGAATATTTTTGAGGCATAATTTAAAGTATTATTCATTTGTCATACTAATGTATAATGATATTAATCTTAGGTATCCAGATTAGTAATTTTACACGAAGATGCTGAAGATGGAAGTGCAATGCCGGACTTGGAAAAGCCGGTTCAAGCTGTCAGTCGTGCAGTCATGAATCTAATTAAAGTGGGCAAAGAGACTATCAACAGTAGCGATGATCCCATACTTAAGCAAGATCTTCCTTCAGCTCTTTATCGAGTTGAAGGTGCATCACGTTTACTTGAAGAAGCTTCAGCCATGTTAAAACAAGATCCATATAGTGGACCAGCCCGAAGAAAACTGATTGAAGGATCTAGAGGAATCTTGCAAGGAACTTCATCTTTATTGTTGTGTTTTGATGAATCTGAAGTCAGAAAAATTATAAGAGAGTGTAAAAAAGTTTTAGATTATTTAGCTGTTGCCGAAGTTATTGAAAGTATGGAAGACTTGGTGCAGTTTCTTAAGGACTTAAGTCCTTGTTTGAGTAAAGTATGTTTATTATTGTTTATAAAGTAATTTATGTAAAAGTATATATTTCTTTTATATAAAAAAAAAAATTGCAGGTGTCTCGGGAAGTTGGAGCTCGTGAGAAAGAACTTACACATCAAGTTCATAGAGATATACTTATTCGATGTCTGGACCAAGTGAAGACATTAGCACCAATACTTATTTGTAGTATGAAGATATATATTCATATTCTTTCAGAAGGTAAAACTCTAGTAAAGAAATTGTAATTTATGATGTTGATTGTAGAAAATAATTATAGGAGGTAAAGGTGCTGCTGAAGCTGCTGAGAATAGAGATTATCTCACTAGTCGAATGACTGGAGAGTTATTAGAGATAATAAGAGTTTTACAATTGACAACATATGACGAAGATGAATGGGAAGCCGATAACATTACAGTTATGCGTAAAGCCCTTAATATAATTGAGGGAAAAGTCAATTCTGCTCATGATTGGTTACAAGTATGTTTTAATTACTTACATGGTATCCCTTAGTTGACCAACAGAAATTTGAATTTAAATATTTTTCAGGAACCATTATCAATGCCTGGTGGTTTGGGTGAAAAGTCTATTCGTCATTTGCTTGAACAAGCTCATTTAATATCTGAGCGATGTTCACCTAAAGTTCGAGATCCAATACAAAAACTGTGTTCAGAAATTAATACTATGACTGATGCACTTTGTGAATTACGACATGATGGAAAAGGTGCTACTGCTCAAGCAGAAAGCTTATCACGTAGTATCGATGAAAGAATTGGAGAGTTAGTAAAACTAGTAACAAGAGCAGTTAATGATACCGAAAAGAGTGGTTACGCTGCAAAAGGACAACAAGTAGCTCATACACTTGGAGGACAATTGGATCAAGCTAGACAATGGTTGCTACATCCAGAAAGAAACGATAATGGTCTGGGACAAAAAGCTATTTCATTAATAATTGATGAAGCACATAGGGTAAATTATAAAATTAAAATTATTTTAAATTGTATTTATATGTATAAAATAATGTTAGGTAGCTGATGGTCTTCCTGGTGTCCAAAGAGCAGAAATTTTAAATCTCTGTGATGAAGTGGATACCTTGTCTCGACAATTAAATGATCTTTGCCGACGGGGTGAAGGAAATTCTCCTCAAGCCCAACAAATAGCTAGGTAATTTTATTTTATGATGTTTCCATCTAAATGGATATTAATTATTTGAATTTTAGAAAACTATCTCACAAGTTAGAAGAGTTGAAAAAAATGATTCAAGATGCTGTAGTTAGTCGTGTTGTTGAAGATTTTGTTGATATAAATACACCATTAAAACAATTTACTGATGCTGTACATGTACCAAAAGGTAAGCATATAAAATTATACTTGCATTATTTTTATGTTAGTTTATGTTTTGCTTTTTTTCATAGGGACTCCTGGTAGAGAAGCAAATTTTGCTGATAGAGCCACTAGGTTATCTGATTGGTCAAAGCGTGCTGGTCGAACTGGACGTCTTGTAGCTGCTACAGGTAGTGGTGGTAAAAAATTATCTGAAGCACTTAACCAAGCAGCCATACAACTTGAATCCCTTGGTCCTCAATTAATAAATGGTGGACAGATTAGATCACAATATTCTGATAATAAAGTGGCTGGAGAGCATTTCGATAATTTGTGTTCTCAATATGCCAATACTGCAACACACATTAGAAATCTTTGTGATGAGGCTACTGATACAGCAACTTTTATTCGACTTTCTGGTTAGTAAAACTAACATTTTTATTGCAGTATTTCAAATATTAATTTTAAATTATTTCATTTATAGAGGATCAAATGCGTAAACATGCAAAACTTTGTGAGGATGCAATTTCTAGACGTGACCCTAACAAAATGGTAGAGCATACAACAGCTATTGCTCGTTTAGGAAATAGAGTGTATCAAGTTGCTAAACAAGAGGCAGACAATTCTGAAGATCCTGTTTTCCATGCAACACTCAATAGAGCAGCAGACATCTTACAGGCATCAGTTGCTAGAATGGTTCAAGATGCTAAGCCTGTAGCATTGAATACCAATGATGATCAAGCTGTTAAACGTTGGCGAGAGTCTAATAATGTATTGTTGGATGCAGTTCGTGGTGTACGCGGTGCTTTTACAGTTGTACCTGATCTATATGAACTTTCTATTGAACCTGAAATTGCTCCACCTCGTCCACCATTACCTGGCGAACAGGTTCCTCCACCAAGACCACCATTACCAGCTGAAACTGATGACGAAGATGAAATGTTCAAACATGCACCATTACCTAATCAACCTATTATGGCTGCAGCTCATGGATTGCATCAAGAAGTACGGCAATGGTCTAGTAAAGACAATAAGATCATTGCTGCTGCTAAGAAAATGGCACTGTTGATGGGTCGATTATCACAGTTAGTTCGTGGACAAACAGGCACTAAACGTGATCTTATTGCTTGTGCTAAAGCAATAGCTGAAGCTTCTGAAGAAGTGACACGTTTGGCCAAAGAATTGGCCAGAGAGTGTACTGATAAGAGAATGAGAACTGTAAGTTTTAAAACAATTGTATCTTATTATTTATTAAACATATTTATTAATTTTATTTCAGAACTTATTGCAAGTATGTGAGCGTATACCAACGATTGGTACTCAGTTAAAAATTTTATCTACGGTCAAAGCAACTATGTTGGGAGCTCATGGCTCAGAAGAAGATCAGGAAGCTACAGACATGTTGGTGGGTAATGCACAAAACTTGATGCAGTCTGTTAAAGAAACCGTACGAGCTGCTGAAGCCGCTTCAATTAAAATAAGGACCGATACTGGTATACGGTTATGTTGGGTGAGACGTCAACCATGGTATCATTATTAATCTTCCATGTGCCTCAATACCATGGCCATAAACAGGTGTTCAATATTATTTAAGTATTTTTAAGTTATAATGAAATAATTGATATTAATCACTGTGCACTTTGTGTAATAAGTTAGTTTCAGAACTCATTGGCAATACTTTGATTCATACATATGAAAAATAAGTCTTAATACACTGCTTTGGAGCAAATATATTAATGAATAATACAAATTAAAAAAAAAAAAAAATTCTATGTTTTGGCCACTAAATCATTCCAACAGGTCGATATGTGCCTTATAATTATATTGATCAGCATGTTCTTAGAGTGGTATTTAATATTTATTATTAAAAATTTTTATTTGATTTAAGAGTATTAAATCAAATTGACGTAATAATTGAGCTTTGACTTTTATAATCAAGTTACCTACTTATAAACGCTTCAATCATCGAATGAGATAATTTTACAACGAATTAAAAAATTTTGTACCGTATTATGCTATCTATTTAGTTTATTTGAATGTCTCAAGAGAATTATTTGTAGACTAATATATAGAGGCTTTTATTTTATTAATTTTGTTTTAATGCATTGATGTGTAAATAAAAATTAGAGATTGCTAGAAAAATTTCATTTTAGCAATTTTTTAAATGCATTGATTGTTAATTGTTTTGTTATGAATTTAAGTTTTTTCTTGGAACAAAATGGCTTTTCTTCCCAAACAGTCTGTTATTTGACATATACTTAAGTATTTAGTGCTTCCATTTTGTTATACCTAGTGTACAATAGAATTTTTATAATGAAATTAATTGTTTATGCGTTAAGTTTCTATAAAATATAAAGTACCGAGCCACTAAAATGTTGAAATTATATTTTTAATAATGCTGCATTATGCTATAATGTGATTTAATTAATTGTTTTATTTTTATAATTAAAATAATATTTACAATAAAATGTTATCTATTTGACATGTTTAAATGTTTAAGCTTTCATATTTGTACGGAAATTTGAAATAGTGATTACAATATATTGATATAATTTAAAATCTATTTATACAATTGTAAAAAAATAAAATAAAATATTGCTGCTAAACTGGTGTGGCTCGGAACGTAGTTTATTTAGTGCCATTTTGTAGCAGTCACTATCATTTAACATACATATTTTTTTTTCTGGTTTTAACTGTTAAATGTTATTTTACTGTTGCTTATAATATGTTTATTTTTATGTACTGCAATTCAATATGAGTATTTTGTAGTGGTTTTGGAAAATAAATTTTATATTAATGTTGTATACAATTTGAGGAGATATATTATTTAACAAGTGTACATCACTGTCAAAAGCAATTTTTTAATTCCCGATTTATCTATTATTCTTTATTTATTGTATATTTATCACAATTTACTTCTTAGTTTATTATTATTAACTATAATTAATTGTATTAATTTGTATTTAACGTCCTTCTTGAGTTTTATTACTTAAATTTTTATTAATTAATTTATGTAAAACATTGTCTTTCATTAAAAACGACTAACATCTCACAAATATTTTGTCTGGTATGTCGCATATTATAATTACAACAAGAATCAGTTTTAACTTCCTGTTGAGAAATATATTGTGTTCAGTTCCTAACTTTCTAGTGTTTCAACGCGTTTTAAACTAAAAATGTACTAGCATGTTTACTTATTTATTTGGTATGTATTTTATTTGTAAGGGACTCTTACGCAAAAAGAAAATTGTATTA
Source organism: Chaitophorus viminalis (assembly GCA_025469195.1). NCBI lineage: Eukaryota > Metazoa > Arthropoda > Insecta > Hemiptera > Aphididae > Chaitophorus > Chaitophorus viminalis. The sequence goes on from JAIPRK010001478.1 coordinate 31,415, forward strand.
ATATAGTTGGTGCTAATAAATTATTTAAATTAATAAAAATGTATTTTATCATTAGTATGTGTTTTTATTGTTAATATTTTTAGCCAGATTATCCTATTTCCCTTTGGTGACATATGATTTATTATAATATTTTGAATTTATCATATTGTCAAATAGCTACTGCTGAATGATGGTTCCAAGACTATGACTGTCAATGTATACTGTAACCATGTAAATGTTCCTTTAGGGTCAAGGGGACCCTGTGAAATCGGTGCTGCGCCCACTGAACCCTCCCCATTTTTATTATTTATAAGAGACATATTATGTTCATTACCTAGAAATATTTAGTATATTTTTAACGTTACAACATTATTAAGCTAAAATTAATATGAAAAAAATAAAATGTAATATTATATTGTGTATACAATATGCACTACCAGAAATGTATGTGAAATTATAGTAAGTCTGCCATAGGTCTGTAGATGAAACAAGATATAAAAAAAATGTTTAAAGATTCAAAGTTTGTCGAATACATTAAAAAAAAAAAGTTATAAAAGTGTTAATACTTGATTGTATATAAAAAAACAGGATGCACTATATGATTGTTAAATATGTGCAGGGACGGGTAAATGATATTGCTGTATTGGTTTTTTTAACTTGAAACCAATATCTATTTCTATTGAAAAAATAAAAAACGATTCTGTGCCAAAGAAATTGGGTGGATCATTAAATAAAAATGATGAAATTTAAATCATTTAATACATTTCTTAAAAATGGTTCTTATAGTTACTAAAATATAGTAGATACAAACTTCTTAATGAAGTACAACTTTGAAGGATTTAACTTTTACAAAAAATATTTGAATAATCGTAATAAAATCATTTGAATAAAATGTTTTCTAAATAATCATTTAGATAAAATTTCATTAGAATAACACCCAATACTTCTGGTTTAATGTCAAGAGTTTTGGACGAATTCAAAACCTTAAACCCTCTAATCTCTATACTTTTAGACAAATTCATAACAAGCTTCCCTTAAAAGTCATTCCTTTTATATTAAATTTCTTATCCACAAACCCCATTAAAATTATCATTATATTCATTGAATATTATTCAATTCCCCCGATACACTGCACAATATTATTTGTAATTATTGTAAACATTAGTTTGTAAATGCCTAAAATTGTAGAAATCCTCAGTGTATTGAAAAAATTAGATAAATTAAATGGAAAAAAGTTAAGTTGTCAGTAAGCGGCAACTCAAACCTTCAATGTAATATTTACTCTATACCTATCACTTATACCTAGATTGTACAATTTATTTAAATAAGAATTTTAAAAAAAATTATAAAATAAAAGAAACTAGTTGTTAATATGGCTAAGGATTTAAAACATGTGAGTTAAACAGTGGCGGTTATAACTGAAGAATAGGAATAAGGATGAGGGGAGGGAAAAATTGACTAACAATGTAAAAAAAGAACGGGTGGGCCTCGCTTTGCTGTATAGTTGGGGGTGGAGTGTACCTCGTTTATAGGATAGGTCATTATTACAATGGATTTGTTAAATTTGAATGCAATGATAGATATCATTGTATACGAATAACGATTCTGAACGGAGTTAATATGTTTGTCTAAAAGTGTATATAATAATGTAGTATTTTATATTTAAATTGAATTATAATGTAATTTCGTAAAAATTTAAATTTAAAACAGTCATAAAATTTTTCCCCTTAAGTCTGGTAAAATTTTTTTTATATATTTTTGAAGGTAAGCTTATGGACAACCTAGTGTTAAAATTTTGAATATTAAGTATAAACAAAAAAAATTTTATGAATTTTCAACTACAAAATAAATTGCAAATCATCGTGATTTTAACATATTTTATACAAATTTGAAATATATGGACTTATAAAAAAAATTTAAATGAAACCATCTCCGATATTTTTTAGTTACAATTAGTATAACTTATATTTGATCCTTTAATTAATTGAAAGAGTTTTTGGACAGCCAAAAAAATTTTATAGATATTTAAAAAAAAAAACTTACAAAAATCGAAAATTTAAATTGTCTATAAATAAGTCAAAATATGTCAAAATACTTTGAAAACTTAACCATGTATAGAGAACGCTAATATAAAGATTTGGTGAAAATTTTAATATGTTGCGGTTTTTGGTTTTTGAGTTAGAGCATTTTAAAAAAATGTATTTTGTAAAAACGTGATTTAGCGTAAAATTTCCTGTTTTTTCGTAATTTTTTTATCGCTTTTTTCGATTTTTTAAAAAAGTATTGAAAAAGTTGGATTTTTGACATGCCCAAGTATCATCTACATTCACTTTCCTTTTAGAAAAGTTGCTGTTTAAGAAAATCGAAGCATTTTTACTACCAAAAATCGTGTCCTCACACACAAAAAAAAACAAAAAAAAAACACACATCATTGTAAAACCAATAGATTCCATCACTCCATTCAGAATCTAAAAATTATGACATGGGCAATGGAGTAGGAGAGCTCATAACCATTCCCCAATAATTTGAATTAATAAAGTACACACTTGTAATAGAAAAAGAACCGGATGGGCCTCGCTTTGCTGTACAGTTGGGGGTGGAGTATACCTCGTTCATAGGATAGCTCATTACAATGGATTTGTTAAATTTGAATGCAATGATAGGTATCATTGTATACGAATAACGATTCTGAACGGAGATGATATATTGGTCTTAAAAGGGTATATAATAATAAAGTATTTTATATTTAAATTGAAATATAGGTAATGCAATAGTATGCAATTTCGTAAAATTTTAATTTCAAATAGTCATAACATTTTAGATTCTGAACGGAGTGATGGAATCTATTGTTTTACAATGATGTTTGTTTTTCTTTTGTATCTGACGACACCTTTTTTTGCAGTAAAATTGCTTCGATTTACTTAAACAGCAACTTTTCTGAAAGAAAAGTGAATGTAGATGGTACTTGGGCAACTCAAAAATCCAACTTTTTTAATAATTTTTGAAAAAATCGAAAAAAACAATAAAAAAATATTACGAAAAAACGGGAGATTTTACGCAAAATCGCGTTTTATAAACTACATTTTTTTAAAATGCTCTAACTCAAAAACGAAAAACTACAACAACATGAAATTTTCACCAAATCTTTATATTGGTGTTTTCTATACATGATTAAGTTTTCAAAGTATTTTGTCATATATTGACTTATTTATAGACAATTTAAACTTCCGATTTTTGTAAATTTTTTTTTTTTTAAAAATCTATAAAATTTTTTTGTCCAAAAACTCTTTAAATTAATTAAAGGATCAAATATAAGTTATACTAATTGTAACTAAAAAATATCGGAGATCGTTTCATTCAAATTTTTTTTATAAGCCCATTTTTGAACTGTTTGAAATTTAAATTTTTACGAAATTGCATAAAATAGCGATTTATCGTTAAACGATTAAATATTTGTTATAATTCAAAAAGTATAAGTCGCAGAAACTTGAAATTTCACCAGTTGTTGAGATAGGCATTTCCTCTATGTCATATTTTTTTTCAAAATATTATATTGATTTTTAAGCCACTTATAGGTATTTAAAATATTCGAATTTTTTACATTTTTTTTTTATAAACAGTGATAAAAAAAATTGACTAATACAAAATATTTGAAAACTTAATAGAAGATTCCACAGTAGTAGTTATTAGTGTCATTGAAAAATTATTAAAATCCATTGGCACAATTTTTTTTTTATAAGCATTTGAACAGCGAATATTGACATAAAATTACATGTTAAATATAATATAATATATAAAATTCAAAATTGACAAATCATATCGGTTTTTGAAATTTGCTTTAACTCAAAAACGAAAAACCGTAACAACTTGAAATTTTCACCAAATTTTTTGGTGGCATTGGAGAATTGGCATTCTCTATACATGATAACGTTTTCGAATTATTTTGACATATTTTGACTTATTTATAGACAATTTAAATTTTCGATTTTTGTAAGTTTTTTTTTTTAAATATCTATAAAATTTTTTTGGCTGTCCAAAAACTCTTTCAATTAATTAAAGGATCAAATATAAGTTATACTAATTGTAACTAAAAAATATCGGAGATGGTTTCATTTAAATTTTTTTTATAAGCCCATAAATTTCAAATTTGTATAAAATATGTTAAAACCACGATGATTTGCAATTTATTTTGTAGTTGAAAATTCATAAAATTTTTTTTGTCTATAACTAAGGTTCAAAATTTTAACACTAGGTTATCCATAAGCTACTCTTCATAAATTTATAAAATAAGTTCTACCGGACTTAAAGAAAAAAATTTTATGACTGTTTGAAATTTAAATTTTTACGAAATTGCATACTATTGCATTATATTTCAATTTAAATATAAAATACTACATTATTATATACCCATTTTAGACAAACATATTAACTCTGTTCAGAATCGTTATTCATATACAATGATATCTATCATTGCATTCAAATTTAACAAATCCATTGTAATTATGACCTATCCTATATACGAGGTGCACTCCACCCCCAACTGTAAAGCAAAGTGAGGCCCATCCGTTAATTTTTTTGTCCTTTATCAACCGAACATAAAACATTTTTTACTGAGTAGGCACTGTGATTATTATTTATTGGGGTACTTACGCATATAAGAAATTAGTGAACCATTTTTTTACTGTTTGGAAAAGTTAAATATATTGATGTGGTGCATAATTGAATTATAAGTATTTTGCTTTAATTTTCTATTGGTCTTATGAAACATATTTTCGATACAAATGGAAATTCAATTCGTATTATTGTCATTACCTAACAACGTAAGTTTTGGAAATATTTTTAAATGCATATAAATGATACTCAATATTTTTACACTTGACGCTTCTGTGTGTAATAATATGTACTCTGTTCAGTGTCAAAAACCAATACTGTACAATTATGTTGTAAATGAGGATGAACCATTATTATAATATTATTCTATTCGACACTATTGAGAAAATAAAAGACCATAGAATATTATTGTATGTATGATAAAATCAGTATGTCGATGAAAGCTGCGTTGTTGTTGTTAAACTCGCTGCATTGTTTGCCGGGTCATCAAGTGCTAGTTTTTTTTTGCATATTATATATACCGTGGCGACCTGATGGCCGAATGGAGATAAAATGCGTACGTGTACAATAGCCAAGTGAAACCGTGAAATCACGCCTACGATGTACACGATACCATTGGCGTGGACGCGTGGTGAAGAGTTTTTAATACGCCTAGGCGTTATGATTGAATTTTGGTACAAGTGAGGTGGGTCGTGGGTAAAAACTATATATATTGTGCATTATTGATCATAAATGTACTGTATATACAATACACCAAACAGGCCTGAAGATTATGTTATATTATATTAGGTATATTATACTAGCTGACCCGGCCACGCATTGCTGTGGCTGGCATAATCCGTTGAATTAATCCTATGCCAAACTATTTGTAAAGTTCTTAATTGAAAACATGAAAATTTAATTTTATAAATCCAAAAAGTAACTAATATCTATATTAGCATGATGTGAATATTTTTGGCTTTCGTCAGAGAAGAAAATTAGCTTTTGTGAATTGAGGTAGGGTGGGAGAGGTGTCGAAAGTTGGTGATTTTAATTAGGAGCCATAATTACAATAATATTTTATCATAATTCGGATATAACAGAAGAAATAAAATGGCATTTTGTATTTTTACCGAAAATTTTGAAAAATGACATTTTTTTTGAAGTGCCATTCCAGTAACAAATTGACATACAAACATGTTTAAATAGTCACAATAAATAAACATAATTATTAACACAAGCTCAATAGTACTAATGTACTATATACCTGCTATTAAATATAGTACTATAGTATATACTATCCTAACAATATACTTATATAAATAAAGTCCATAGAAATATTTTAAATTTAAATATTATTAAAAAAAATCCATAACACAAAGAAAAAGTACAACACAACTCACTACTAAATAATGTTGTTAACTATTGTAGTATGAAATATCAAAATTATTTGTCTAATAAATTCGCTAAAATTCTAAACAATAATACATATAATGTAAAAGTCACTTTTAAGACTAGTAATAATTGAATCAAACATATAAATAATTAGTGTTCGGAACGTTCACTTAAAAATTGAACTCTTTCAAGTTCACATTCATTTTTTTTGAAACGAACGCGTTCATGTTCACGTTCATGGAAAAAATGAACGTGTTCATATGGGCGTCCATTCAAATTTTTTATTAAATATTTATGTATCATCTACCTTCATCCTATATAAATGAGACCGATACAAAATGTGTTTGTTATATTTTATTTTATGTTCAAGGTTCAACCCTTTAACATGCAGGCTTTAATTTTAAATTCAATAGTTCAGACAACTGTGACATCAGACCACAAATATATACAATAACAATAATAATAATAATAATATTGTATACATGTATCTGTGCATCAGACATAATATATTCTGTTATCGTAGATTCGTAGCCACTAAGTTATCAATTATTATTATGAACATGTTATTATATATATATATATATATATATATATAATACCATATGTTTAGTGAAATTTTCAAGTTGCGGATTTTCATATTTGAGTATTTTATCAAAAAAGTGGTTTTGCGTAAAAATGCCTGTTTTCGGTAATTTTTTTATGGTTTTTTGAAAAGTATTGAAAATGTTTAACTTTTGTCATACCCAAATATCATATACATTCACTTTCCTTTCAATGAAGTTGCCTTTTAAGGAAATCAAAGCATTTTTACTGTCCAAAAAGGTATCGTCAAGCACAAATAAAAAAAAAACACACATCATTGTAAAATCAATACATTCATCACTCCATTCAGAATCTAAAACAGACAATAGATTAGTAAAGAAATAATCAACAATATGTGTACTTAATTTTGGTAATTTTTAGTATATACGTACTTAATACTACGTAGTTAAATTGAATTTATCTATGGCACTAATCATGTTGGCCCATTAGATTAAATTATATTATTTTTGAACAAACTTATTTTTAAATAATAAAATGTATTTGTATGTCAAAATTGTTAACACTATATTTGTTATAAATAACACCAAATATTATCAGTTTATAAGAAAAAATTTGATAATCGAGATTACATTCAGAGATGATTTTCAAAATAAATTTTATTACAAATATATTATAAACAAGTGAATAGTGATATAACACAGAAAAATCTAAGTAAAAAATAATACTGATAGAACCAAGGATTTTCTTCAAATCATACATTTTAATAATTAATTTTATTATCTATAGTGAAATGGCGTTTGGAATCACAATTCACCAGCAGGCATCAACGATGAAGCTAATATTCTAATATTCTATGTCAATTACATATTACTGATCTAAACTAATTTTATTATACCAACGTTTTTAAATATTTTAATTTTTATTAACATCAAATCTTATTTTCATAAATTTTACTAATTAATTATAATAAGTAATATTGAAACAAAATGTTTTATTAATATTTAATTTTTATACTATACTATTATTTGAATAGTGAAACAGTATTAAATGAATTTAATTAATAGTTTGAAATGAACGACCATATTCGAGAAGCCTATTCAGATTGAATCACATCACGAGTGACAAACACATGTTTAAGGTTATATTACATCGATTTTATTAAGGTAAGACCCCTAGGTAATATGTTTAAAAGGGTATAGGGAAGTGGTATGGGCGTATGGCGAACAGGATTTTTTAAAGATGTCTATAAGCGTCATGTTTGGAACTTGAAATTTCTTTAACAAGTAGCTTCATGAACTTTTAGGTTCTGAACGGAGTGATGGAATCTATTGGTTTTACAATGATGTTTGTTTTTTTTTTTTTGTGTCTGACGACACCTTTTTTTGCAGTAAAATTGCTTCGATTTGCTTAAACAGCAACTTTTCTGAAAGAAAAGTGAATGTAGATGGTACATGGGTAACTCAAAAATCCAACTTTTTTAATACTTTTTTAAAAAATCGAAAAAAGCGACAAAAAAATTACGAAAAAACAGGAAATTTTACGCTAAATCACGTTTTTACAAAATACATTTTTTTAAAATGCTCTAACTCAAAAACCAAAAACCGCAACATATTAAAATTTTCACCAAATCATTATATTAGCGTTCTCTATACATGGTTAAGTTTTCAAAGTATTTTGACATATTTTGACTTATTTATAGACAATTTAAACTTCCGATTTTTGTAAATTTTTTTTTTTTTAAAAATCTATAAAATTTTTTTGTCCAAAAACTCTTTAAATTAATTAAAGGATCAAATATAAGTTATACTAATTGTAACTAAAAAATATCGGAGATGGCTTATAAAGTTCATATTTGTATAAAATATGTTAAAATCGCGATAATTTGCAAGTTATTTTGTAGTTGAAAATTCATAAAATTTTTTTTCTGTTTATACTTAAGATTCAAAGTTTTAACACTAGGTTGTCCATAAGCTTACCTTCAAAAATATATAAAAAAAATTTAACCAGACTTAAGAGGAAAAAATTTATGACTGTTTTAAATTTAAATTTTTACAAAATTGCATTATAATTGAATTTAAATATAAAATACTATATTATTATATACATATTTTAGACAAATATATTAACTCCGTTCAGAATCGTTATTCGTATACAATGATATCTATCATTGCATTCAAATTTAACAAATCCATTGTAATAATGACCTATCCTATAAACGAGGTACACTCCACCCCCAACTGTACAGCAAAGCGAGGCCCCCCCCCCGTTTTTTTTTACATTTTTTTTTTTTATAATCAATGATAAAAAAAATTTGACTGGTACAAAATACTTGAAAATTTAATAGAAGATTTCGTAGTTGTCGCTCTTACTGTATTTTTAAAATTATTAAAATCCATAGGCACAATTTTTTTTATATAATAAATATTGACATAATATTTTGATTTAAATATAACATAATATATTATATAATATCCCCCTTCTAAACTAACTTATAAATTTCATTTATATTCTTAAAATCAGGAATTATCCATTCCTTCATAAGCATAAAATTTAAAGTATTAGGTGACTTTAAAACTCAATTCCCGGACAATAAGATGATACATATTCATACATTAATATGATGTGGTTTTAGAGTAGGTATATAATATAATAACCCTGCTATATAGCCGTGTGGTGTGTAGCAAGTGCAATAGTTATAAATTATAATTAAGTGTTGTATATTTTGTAATAAACATTTTATTACTAAACCTACACAAACTGAAGCTAAATATCACAGGATTCTAATCATTCAAATTTTTAAAAGATATCAACTTTTTATTTGAATATTTCACTTGAATAAATAAATAATAAATAAATCCATTAAATAAACATAATTGTGATCACGAGCTTAATAGGGTATCTTGGGATCTATAATAGGTTTGGTCATAGAAATGATTTCAATTTAAATACTATTAAGAAAAAACCCACCAAATAATGTGGATAACAATTGTAGAAATATCAAAATAATCTATACCTGAGAAATTTCCTAGAATTCTATACAATAATACAAATAATATATAAGCCACTTCTTAGACTAATAGTTACTGAATCAAACATATAAACAATATAGCTAAAAACCTCATAAAAGTACTCTTCTTTTGAAAATGTTGGTAGTTAAATGTATTATTTATTCATATATATATTTTTTCTAATAATATAATAATAATACTTATATATTATTTTATTCATTTTTATACTTATATTAGTCATACATACTAAGTGGTTTTTATTTAAATTGTATTATATAATGTATTGGTAGATACTATATATTCATTTTATATTTAATTTAGGAGTTTTAACCATTTAAAAATGTTTGTTTTTTATTACAATTATGTATTTATTTGATTTGTTACTCCAATATTTAGCAAATATTACTATGATAAATTTGTGAATCCATCGCCCATATACGACGTTTTATACATGATAAAAACAATTTTGCGGTTTCCCGTAATAAGCTTTAATGTACAAACACTTATTTTATTACAAAGAAACAAATATTAAAGTATAAAATTAAAATATTAAGTTTTTATCACGTAAAAAGCATAAATATAGTAAAATGACTTGTATTATCTATGGTAAAATTATGTTTCGAATCACGGTATACAACATGTGTTGAGTAAAGGTGTGCCGGTGTCACCGTTGCAACCATTGAATTTCAACGGTTGAAGATTGTATTCTTATAGAAATATGACTATGAGTATTCTATGTCTAATGTTTCCCACCGAATTATTATTCGTCTATACATGTCATGGTTGAAATTTGTTATACATAATCTATTTTACAGATACCCCAGTAGTAGAATGAAAATTCGTTTAGGTATTCTGGTTTCAATTCTTATAAAAATTTGCCGGTAGCGTGTTATGATGAGTGTAGTAATTATAATATAGTGTCGTATATATTTATAACGAATATTACATTGTTTTGTATTTTATATAACGCATAAGTAATCAAATCGCCGTATATTAAAAAATTTATATTTTATATAGGTAGGTACAGAACTATGTATTAGTTCAGGATTGAAATGATTATATTACAATTACATATCTATTGGCTGGCCAGTCAGCGTATCAATAAATGTGAGTTTTTAAATAAATAATTGCTTATCGAATGTTTTCCAAAATAAATTAAATACTATTTGGGCCCGAATTTAAAAGCAAAATGCTTATTTTTTAGGTCAACAGTTAACAATATTTCCAAAGTACATAGTTCGTTTGATGTAACAGATACTTGTGGGAAATTTTAATCTTGAATTATCAATGATTTATTTCCCATAATATTTAGAGCATTAATTAATATTTTAGTAATTTACCGTTGATTTTGTTAGTTTTAAGTTTTAAATTTATAATTGTACCTTATACAGCTGAATAATTAAAATAATACATTTGACTGATTTATAATATAGTAATCTAAATCTAATTGCAATTTTTAATATTTTTTTAAGAAATCTATCAACGGATTTTTAAGAGTTTAAATTCGGGCCATACATAATAATTTTCTAGTTAATTAAATTACACTGCATGATAAAAAAAAGTATACTTTTTTTCTAGGTTCGACGACTAAGCGAAATATTTTATATCAATTTTTAATTTACGTGTCAATTCAATTTATGTTTCATTAACTTTTAATTTTTTTTTTATGTATTACATTTAAATTTTTCAAAATAATATCAAACGATTGATTACGCTTTAAGCGATATAATTCACCTTGTTTATGTTGAGTGTGTGAAATGGCAAGCGGGGTGACATTGGATGCTGACGAAGAACTGTTTTGTAGTCGCCACATGACAACGGTATGAGCGGATAAAAATATAATAGTAGTGTTTGACTATCAAGTAATTATTTTTTTTTTATTTCTATTTATATTTGGCCGTCAAATTCTGATTGGCCAAGCAGTAGCGGTACACCACCATATACTACAGAAGAGTAGTACAGGCTTTTCAAAGGAGCGTGATTTGTTGTCCACGGAGTGGAAGACTGGTAAGAGGTGTTCAGCGACGAAGTTCTGTGGACGGGTGGGCGAGCATAACACGACCAATATCCCAAAGGTCATTAACGGGTAGGTGAACTTACATATTATACAGTTGCGTTTAATAAATAAAATAATATCTACAAATTAAAATAAAAGGTATATTCTATATACAGGGTTAGGTTAAGTTAGGGCAAGTCTGTCAAGTATAAACGGGGAATAGTAAGTTCCTACGCGAGAGTAGCAGGTAAATAATTGCATATGTTAGTTCCTAAATCAAAATAAAAATGATATGTGTATAAGTTTCACCAGGGTAAAAAAAGTAATGTGTTAATTCCCACACAGAAGTAAAAATGTTACATTATATGCAAGTTCTTGTACGATGGAAAAATTAGATTTGATTATTGGAGTATAATATTATAGTATTGTTTACAAATACGATATATTTATTTCATCATTTATTTATTGAAGAAATGTATTATGTGATTTTTACCAGATTTTATTATTTTATCATATCTATTTATTTATGAAATTTAATATACTATTTTAATTTTGTTTTTTTTTTTGAATACCATTATAATAACGATTATTACATTTAATTCATGAAATATAGTTGAATATTAAATGTGAACACCTTATTTACAACATTAAAACATAAGTATACGCTTACTGTAATAAATCATTTTTATTAATGCGTATATGTGTGATCTTACTCATATAATTTTTTCCAATACGTATATTTTTTTGCCGTTTAGAAACTTATGCATCTCATTTATAGACAATGTAGGAACAAACATATGTATTCTTTTACCTGCTTGGACTCGTGTAGTCGTGTAGGATTTTACATTCGCCCGTATCAACAGAGCCAAGTATATTGCATATTTTCGTACATGGGCCGCAAGAAAAGTGTATCAAAAAAAAATATTTTTTATCAAAACCTTAAAATTATCTACAAAGTAACTAATATAGAGGAATTGAATGCTGATATTTTTACAAATCTTTATGTTTACTGACTGTAAATTTAAATTTGGAAATTTCAACAATTTAACTGTCTCTAATATTTGAAATATTATAGTGGATGTTTATTAAAAATATACTTATTTATTAATATATGAAGTGTGGTGTAGGACAAAACTTACTCCAATACGTAAAAATAGTCGATATAAAAACTTCCCCCCTCCACACTTCATTAATATAAAAATAAAATAAAATAAATAAAAGTTTATAATTGAATAATAAATACATATATAAATGTAAATATTATATAAGAGAATAATTGAAATGTTCTGAAATGTATTGGTCAGTAAGATAGATGTGCTTTGTGATTCAAAGCCAATTTTTTTTGCGTTTGGTTCAAAGTTTGTGAAAAGGAATCTGCTCTTTCGATGATGTCGAGTCGATTTATTTTTTTTCGTTATTACATACGGCTCTTGTATTTAAAACATTTTAAAAAAAAATTGTTGCGCTAAATTTACTCCAATACGTAATAATAGTCGATATAACATGATCATTATTATCTTCTGACGTTTTATAAATTCCTATATTATTAAATTGTAGCCTGTAGGTGTTAACTCGTTTCAATTCAAAATTCGTCAAGTATTAAATTATACAGACTTTAGGAAAAATTCTTAATAATAATAATAAAAGTGTACTGAAATTCAAATATTGTATCTTATTAAATATTGATAAAAATAATTTTTATAAATAATTTTGATTAGTAGGTAATGCAAATGAATAACTTATGGAAACGAATAAGCCTATACAATATTTATATTTTATTGTCGTTTAATATTTTTCATAATTCCATTTTGTCCTATCCATGATCTATCTAGCCAAAAAAAAAAATGTCATTTCTCGATTTGACACACAAGAAATTAAATTGAAAAAAATAAAATTTACTTGGTATTGCCAAAATCTTTTAGCCTGCTGAATAAACAATCACTGTTTATTCTTAAAAAAAAATTTGAAAAAATAAGCACTACGTTGAATAGTGTCTTAAACACAAGATTATCATTAGTATAATCATAAATGCAGTGTTACACTGTTACGAGTACGCAAAACCGTCGGTAACCGTTCGCGGAGCCTCACGTGAGGTCCCTGTGTGTGATATATAAAAACATAATCCATACACACCATAAATAAGCGTTTTGAACAATAAAAATAAAAAATAAAAAACATGAACATCGAGCAATACACCACGATCCGTCGGTAACCGTTCGCGGAGCCGTACGCTTTATTTGCTTGCAAAAAAAAAAATCTGTATAAGTATATACCTACTATATTTTATTAAGTGACCTGCTTATCACATGGGTTGTCTGGAGATGTAAAATTGGTATGATTATATATAGATTGGATTAAAGGATTTTAAATGACAAATAAAATAATATTGAACGACAAAATATATGAATATTTGAAGAAAAAAAAAACAAAATAATCAGCATGTGTCGTAGCATAGCGACCTTTAAGCTGACGACAATTATACTTTTAAAATTTCCAGTAAATAATTAAGTTATTTGTTCGTTCGTAATTTGTTCATATCTTCTGAATAGAACAATCATTGATAAAAATTATAAAATTATACATTCTAGACAAAACAAAATTAAATAAATATCAAATAGGAATTAAAAATAATATAATTGTACAAAGTACATTAATTAATACATTATTACTCATTTTGTAATGTTTATTATTATTATTTTTATTATTTTGAATTTTGATAATAAAAAAACTTATTTATATCAACTAAGAGTTTTTTAATTATGAATTTCAACTCTATATCGATATCACCCCCGCTGAGAAGCACTGCACTATAATGCGGCCTATCTGTAGAAATATGCAATGAATTTGGCGCTGTTGATATTTTAAGTAGGACAAGACTGCCCCAACCTAATCTATAGAATATACAACCATGAATTTTAATTTGTAGGTATTATTTATTAAACGCAATTATGTATATATGTAAGATCACCTGCCTGTTAATGATATTTAGGTGTCGGTCATGTCTATGTTTGTCTATCTCTTTCTCAGAGCTTTGTTGTCGAATACCTTTTACCAATCTTCTACTCCTTGGATTTCAAAACATGCTCTTTTGAAAAACTAACACTCTCCTGTTATATATGATGGTCAGCCGCTACTGCTTGTTCAATCAAATTTGATGGTCAAATAATAATTGATAGTCAAACACCATAATATTTTTATCCGCCTGTATGTATATCGAGCAGTGGCTAAAAACAGTTTTTCGTCAGCACGAGTTCCAAATCAGTACTTATTGTCATTTCACATACTCGTCATTATATGGTGGTGTAACACATTACATAAAGAATTATGTATGGGGTTTTTATTTTTATGTTAAATTTCATTTCTCTAATTGCAAAGTAAAATAGCTACCTTCTTTTTACTATGTACCTATAACCATTTTATTACAATTTTAACAAAACCTGCAGGTTTTGCAGGGAACTCCTGCTCAATTTTTTTTCACTTTTTTAAACTTTACAGTAACTAAGAAGGTAATAATTATTAAATAAATTTATGATTTTACGACACCTAATTGTTTAAATTTTTACTTAATTACACTTAATTGAAACTATTAATAAATAAAAATAAGATAATTTTTGATACCTAATAAATATTTAGACAATTTAAATTAGAAATAATTATTACATTTTAAAAGAACATAAAAAAGTCTATATGTTTACATTTTTTTCATTTACTCTAATTGTAACTTAAGTTAGCTAGCTTCTTGATATTATATATAACTATTTTATTAAAATTTAAAACAAAACCTGCGGGTGCCGGGGAACCCCTTCACCGTTTTTTTTCAATTTTAAACATCTATATCAATTTAGAATATAATAATAATTTTAATTGTATTTTTTTTTTTCAACTTCTAATTTTATTAAACCTTTGAAATTGCACTTATTTAAAACTAGTAATAAATAATTATAGAACAATTTAAGATATGTATAAAAAATGTTTAGACTATTCAAACCAGTAATCAATCGTACAATTCTAAATAATACATTTTAAAATTAATAAAGTAACTAAATTTTTCCACTAAATTCATTTATTCTAATTGCAACGTTATTTAGCTATCTTCTTGATATAATATTTAACCAATGTATTAAAATTTTAAACAAAACCTGCGGGTGCCGGGGAACCCCTGCTCAATTTTTTTTCAATTTTAAACATATCTATATTAATTTAAAATATAATAATAATTATAATTGTATTTATGTTTTGAACTAAATAATAATAGAACAATTTAAGATATCTATAAATAATGTTTAGACAATTTAATCCGGTAATTAATCGTACAATTCTTAAAAATAGGTTTTAAAATTAGTAAAGTAACTCTAAATTTTTCCACTAAATTTATTTATCCTAATTGCAACGTAAATTACCTATCTTCTTCATATAATATTTAACCAATGTATTAAAATTTTAAACAAAACCTGTGGGTGCCGGGGAACCCCTGCACAAATTTTTTTGTAAACTAAAATATATCTATATTAAATAAGAATGTAATATTTACAATTTTATTTATTTTTCATTATCTAAATTTTTTAAATATTTTTCTAAATTTCGCTTGTTTGAAACTATAAATTAATAATAATATAGCAGTTTTTGATATATATATATATACAAAATGTTTAGACAATTAAAATCAGTAATCATTCATAAAATTTGAAATAATATATATTAATATTATATGAAAAACTCTAAATATTTTCATTAAATTCATTCATTCTAAAAAAACTTAAATTAGCTACCATTTTGATATTAATTATAACTATTTTATTAAAATTTTAAACATTACCTGCGGGAGTCGAGGAACCCCTGCACAATTTTTTTACATTTTAATACAATTTTTGATATCTATACTAAATATTTAGACAATTTAAATTAGAAATAATTTTTCCATACATTAATAATACATTTTAAAAGAATATATATTAAAGTCTATATGTTACATTTTTTTATTCACTCTAGTCGCCACATAAATAAGCTAGCTTCTTGATATTATATATACCTATTTTATACAAATTTAAAACAAACCCTGCGGGTGCCGGGGAACCCCTTCACAGTTTTTTTTCAATTTTAAACATCTATATCAATTTAGAATATAATAATAATTATAATTGTATTTATGTTTTTCAACTTCTAATTTTATTAAACCTTTTAAATTGCACTTATTTAAAAATAGTAATAAATAATAATAAAACAATTTTTAGACAATTTAAATCAGTAATGGTTCATACAATTATAAAAATTACATTTTAAAATACCATAAAAAACTCTAAATTTTGACATTAAATTCTTTCATTCTAATTGCAACGTAAAGTAGCTACTGTCTTGATTTTATACATAACAATTTTATTAAAATTTTAAACATTACCTGCGGGAGCCGGGGAACCCCTGCACAATTTTTTTATATTTTAAAACATATACATATATATCAAATAAGAATGTAATATTAAAAATTGCATTTATGTTTTTTTAACATCTAATTTTTTTAAATTTTTAATAGTTTTCATTTGTTTGAAACTATGAGGTAATAAACAATAATAAAACAATGTTTGATATCTAAAAAAAATATTTAGAAAATTTAAACGAAAATCTTTGATACAATTATAAATATTACTCTAATAACGTAAAAAACTTTAGATATTTACATAAAATTCGTTCATTCTAATCAGTGGCGCACCCAGTGGGGGGGCTTTGGGGCTGAAGACCCCCCCCAAAAAAAATATTTTTTTACTAAATTATACATTATTATAGCATATTTTCACAAATATAGTAGGTACTACAATGATGATTGATTAAATGTAGTGGTGGGCATATCCGGTATTGTCAAATCCGAATTTATTAAATCCGGATTTGACAGGTTATCCGGAGTATCCGGATTATTCAATTCAATTTTGCTGTTTGATGTTTCATTTTTAAATTCTAATTATATTTAAATTCTTTAACATACATATTTGAATGGGTATATTATATTTCTGACGCATTCAACTACCAGTGTTGTTTTGTGCTTAGCAATAAAAATTATTAATTAATCTGAATAATCCAAATAATTTGGATAATTCGGTAAATCCGGATATGAATTTAATTCAAATCCGGATTTGAATATTCGGATATTCGGAAAATTCAGATATTCGGATTTGATGCCCATCCCTAATTAAACGTAAAATATAACATATAGTAATAATAGTGAAAAAATTACCATTTTTAATTTGCGGTAGTTATTTAATTGTGTGTAAAGAAAATAGGAAAATGTTTAAGCCCCCCTCCCCAAACAAAAATCCTGGGTGCGCACCTGATTCTAATTGCAACGTAAATTAGATACTTTTTTGATATTTATATAACTATTTTATTAAAATCGTAATCAAAACCTGCGAATCCTGGGGAAAACCTGTTTAATTTTTTTCGCATTTTTAAACTTAACATTTATATCAACTAAGAATGTAATAATTACAAATGTATTTATGATTGAAATAAAAAATTAGTTTTTACATTTAATTCATTCATTCTAATTGTAACGTAAATTAGGCACATTCTTGATATAATGTATAACTATTTTATTACAATTTTAAACAAAACTAGCGGGTGCCAGGGAACCCTGTCCATTTTTTTTATATTAAAACATATCTATATCAACTAAGAATGTAATAATTATAATTGTATTTATGTTTTTTCGACATAGGATTTTTTTATATAAATTATAATTTTACTTGTTTGAAACTGGCAATAAAAATCAATAAAACAATTTATGATAGCTATAATAGCTTTATGTTAAATAATAATTATTAATAATCAATATTTATTATTTATAAATATATTTTACAATGGTAAATAAATTTGAACGCCCAAAAAAGTGTTCAAGCTCATTAAAAATATGACCGTCGTTCACGTTCATGTTCTAGTTGAAAAAAGTGAATGACTTTCGAGTGTCGTTCACAAAATATGAACGTGAACGTCGTTCTTTCCAAACACTGTAAATAATAGAGCTAAAAACTTGACAAAAAAGTCCCTATGTTTTGAAAATGTTAGTATAATGTTACTTATTTGTAATTATAATACATTTTATGTTGGTAAGACAAATAGATATTTTAAAATAAGATTTAAAGAACACAATTCTGATATATATATATATATATTAAAAAATACTGTCCCCAATTCAAATTTTGAATAAGGTGATTAGTAATGCAAATAAATAACTAATTATGGAAACTAATAAACCTTTGGCATTATTTTAATTTTATTGGTGTTAAATATTTTTAATATTATAATATTATAATAATATTACGATTTTCTGGTCGGAATAAATAAAAATGTTTGTATATTATTTTATTTCAATACAAACTTAATATTCTATATCAGTCGAATCACTGAGAGGAGTTTCACTTCATCCACGCGTAGGTTATTTATTCTTAAATATAAAACATGATTTTATTTCTGAGTATCTAAACTATATTTTCCAACAGATATTATATAATATTATATATAAACAAGTATATGATTTTATCCTGATATTTCGAATATTTTTAAATCCTCAGTCGAGTAATAATAATAATAATAATAATAATAATAATAATAATAATAATAATAATTACTATAAAACCTATTCCTAGCGAGAAAGTACAATTACCGAGTAGCAGCACATTTGGTATTCGATGAAAAGTATAAACCGGAAAATTACGTTCTATACGTTCTATGCAGATCTGATCTGCCACTTATATAGAGATTACATTTTGCCCTCAGCAAACGAGAGAGTCTGAACGAGGAAGGAACGGACTGTGGTCTTAGAGAAACGTAACAATATGAATTAAGAAGAATTCAATTTAAAAACGACAAAACATTATTCAGAAAATAAGGAAAATTTATTTGTGAAAACAACACACGGTGGGATTCAAATAGCTAATAGGGGATAGCCGGATAGGCCTCTAAAACTAATAATTCTATTATATTTTAAACCAAATTAACCAATTTTTAATAATAATTAAATATGGATTAAAATGTATAGGTCTTATAACAATAACTTTACTTTCTTTACAATAAATTATAATAATATATTATTAAAAAATTGATTTGACTTAGCTTTAAAAAGCTGAGGTAAACATTTCCACTTAACAATACAAAATACAAATGAACTAATATTTATATTTTATATAATATCACAGACGACAGTGTTGTTAGTCGCCGACGAAAACAGTATATTTTTAAATTATTTAACAATAATACATCGAATTAATAATATTTAATATTATATCTTATATTATAAACAACACAGTGACGGCGACCGGCAGGCGGCAACGTAATTTCTATTTATATAAAATCTACTGTTTCGTATGTTTCTTAGAAAAGCAAAATACAATTTTAGGTACGATTATTATCGTATTGACGTATTATTTATGTTATATTCTATAAGTTTTAAATTTATCAAAAACTGATAAACTCTTATTATATTCTAAAAATTATAATAAGTTACTTGTACAACCAAATTGTCCGGCCGGCCCCTTAATCGATTATTCGACCGGCCCATCGGGAAATTTCCCGATCTCCCGATCTGTCAGTCCGCCCCTGGAACGGAGTAAATTTGCGTCGAGGTGCATTTATTTTAGAATCAGGCGTAGACACCTTCTAGGAGGAATAATAAACAACGTACCGTGGACGAAACATTAAATAGATTACGATCTCAAAGTGGGCAGATATATAATAGTAAAACTGCACCGTATGTGAACGGAAACTGAGCGATAATGATGAATGCGAACGTGGTGAGATATAAGATTGTATACCTTACGCGAACCACCTTCTTGGATGGTCAAAAAATGGAAACAACCTAACCGTTGCGAGACTTAGTGTGGGACTATATTATTATTATACATATGAGTTAAAAGACCGGGGAAAAAATCGTTTATGTTGTAGACTTTTTGGGGAGAAAGAAAAATATTGCAGAACGTCAGAACGTGGCTATATTATTAAATTTTTGTCCAACACCAGAGAAGGTGAAGACGATTTATCACGTAATACTGAGTATCAAATTTATGTATTACAAAATAATTAATAATATATTATATGGCACAGTATGGTGGAACGATCTGTCGCAATCACTATCAGTGCTGCGGGTAAACACCGCTCGGTGATGCTAGCAATCAGATGGGTGCCCCCACATTGCCTTAGCGGCAATGTTGTCCCACATATAACCATTCACGTTATTCATTTCAATTATCAAATAAAAAGACCTTTATTAAAGTTAATAACAGCATATAATATAAAATATGTATACGTTCAACATAATACATAATAATTTAATAAAGCGTTTTTTTAAAACACAAATAATTAGTACGTTGTATATATACATGTACAATGTACACTTCAAGACAAGTTACAATAACTGATAATTTAAGTCAAATTTGTTTTTTATTTGAAATGGAATTTTCTTTTTACTATCAATTGTTATCTTTTTTTCTATAAATTATGTGTTTATTATATTAGATTTTATTTCTGGTGTCTATATCCTACATGTTTCCCATAAATTATGGGCACTAATTATGAGTGATAATCAACAACATGTATGTTATTACATAATTATTTTTTTCCAAAACACAAGTTTTGCAAAACTATTTCAGCTATTAGACGTTAAACCCTGTTTATGCTTTTCAAATATCTAGTCCCTGCCTGCCTTGTTCACATTCCAATCCGTCAACCCTGTGTTACGAGCTTATATTTATATATAGACACATAATAATAGCCCAGACGCGAACACAAAGCAGCTGCAGTGATGGTATTAATACAAATACGGGACGGTGTGTCGAAGGGATGTTTTGTGAATTTTATCGGTCCGTTCCCGAACTCTAATATTAGAGCTTTAAATATAAGATTTAAATTATAAACGTTTCGAAATTATTTTTAATATTTTCATATATATTGTGAATTGTCAAGTTTATCTTGTTCATATCTCATTCTGTACGTACCTCACAGTTTAAAACAGTTTTTATAATGGAATTTTCGATACCCTTTCGTATTCGCGGACATATATTCAAACTGCGTGTGTAATAGAAACCGGTAAAATTTCAAATCCATTGCAGTGATTTGAGTTGTATAATATTTGAATAGGTAAATCTGTATAAATATTACGATTATACAATACAATTATCGTAAATCTACACCGGTAATATATTCCATACCTTTATTTAAAAATGAAATTTTATCGATCTACAAATCCCCAATATAATTGTATATACGTGCTCGTATACTTTAAAATTATAATGCGGTTAATTTTATAATCATATCATTGATAATAACAGATTTAACTTTTAAAGTTTATTCTGCTTACTTTTGCCTCCATGACCGATTGAAGCATAAATAATTATCAGTGAGTGCGTGCAGTGAATGTGCTGTGTGCGTGCCACGGAGATAGAGAGAGAATAGGAGAGTTATAGGAGAAAAAATGAATAGTAAATCATTTTTATGATATTTTTATGTTTTCCAACAAAATTGTTTACGCTACAGAAGAGATTAAATGTACTTACTTATAGTTGAAAGTAAAAAAAAAAAATGCGTCCAAAAATACGAGTATAAATGATACGTAAGAATAAATATATATAATATATTATAGTATATGACTACTTATATATATGTGAGTATGTATTATTCTGTTTAACGTTCCGCAACCGGTGTAAGAGTGACTGGCTCAGAGCTGGATTTAGACTATCAGTTGCCCGGGGCCCATCTCTTTTTTAGGTCCCCATAGCAGTAAAAATACCCATTATCTAAGTAATATTGAGAATAAAATAAAATATTTGCAAATTTCCACGTTATAACTATATCTACTTAACACAAGTTCATTTCAAGATTGAAACACCGCTGTTCATGTATCACAAATTTTAAAATTCATTTAAATATAACAATATGTATTATAATAATTTTGTTCAACCTTTATATAATATTGGTATATAATATATAATATAAAATCCCGGTCGAAGCAACCAAGTCTGACATTTTACCTTATCATTACTTTAATATAAAGGGGCCTTGAGGCCTTTGATTTCTTTCCATGGCCCTGCTTGAAACATCTCTATATTATGTTTTATATAACTTTTATCTGGTTTTAGTTCATACCCAAAATTTTTATAGCTTTAGAATGGTTTTAGAATTTTTAATAAATTAATTATTTATTGTATTATTAAAATTAAAACATTTTCAAAGTGTAAATGATTAGTATGCGTTGGTCATAGATATGTTAAGAAATAGGTACCTAATCTATGTCTAATAAAAAGTTATTTTAAACAATCTCTCTAATTAAAATAAATAATCACTGTGTAAAACAACCAACTTTTCTCATTGTCATTCCTTCATTTATTTTTTTATATTCAGTGTTCAGTCACGATATTAATTTTTAACTGTGATTTACCTAACGTTGGATTTTTAATTCGAAACCGATCGTAGTATACACTTTTAATAATACTTAAGACTTTTTAATATTTATAAGTATTATTTCAGTATTCCCTATAACGTATGGATAGTTATTTGTTAAAAAAATAGTATTCTATGTTCAATGTTACTCGTCTTATAACTTATCAGTTATCATATTCAAGATTGTTAAATGTTTTCATTTTTATTAAAAGATTTCTTACAACTTTTTCTCGTAAATTATAACGTTTTTTTGTTTTTTAAGTTTTATGTTTAGAGCATAATAATTGAATACCTAGTAATACAGTTTAAATAATTGTATAGTTTAATAGTGAACTGCTGTTATAAAGATTTCGATAATGATTTAAGTGCACAACGGACCAGAAACAAACACATACTCACGTCCGCTGTTACATCGTTTTTACTAAGTTTCCCTAGGTACACTTGTGTGATCTTGGAAAGTGTTCTGGGGGTAGTGATAAGGTTTTCGAATGGGTGTCATGGTTGAAATGTGTTACAATTTACTTTACAGGTAATTAAATGTCCTGTTAATATGTATGTACTGAGGTAAGCATTTATAGCCTCAAAATAAATTCCATCATTATTTAAAAACGTTTACCATGCCACCATGTACTGGGTATAAAATATGTATGAATACAAAAAAAAAAAATGTATACGAGTATATTTACTTATTAATTGATTATACTATATTATAGTATAATATACCTATCAGATTATACGTACGATATTAATGATATTATACGAAATATATCAGCTTATTTTTAGTATTCATGATGAATTCAGCGTACTAATTTATCTATAAAAAAAAATATTTTAATACAGTACAGTACAGTGGAATATTTTTTTCTAAACTTTTGCTCTGCTCTTTATTAAACAGCCGCTACGCTGTGTGATTTTCAAATCACATAAAAACTAATTAAACCCAATCAAAATAGGATGCAAAATTGCAAATTTCAAACTTAAAGTTTCATTACGCATAATAATTTACGGCCGTGTTATAAGAGCAATAGTTATATTAAAGTATTGTATAATATTTGTAATAAATATGATAATTCTTTTATATATTTTGAATTTTGTATAACGCATGAGAAAATCACTGTAAATTTGTTAATTTTATTTTACATACAGAATTATTTATTTGGTTAGAGTTGTGATTTTTTTTTTTTTGTTAATACTTGTAGGTTATTTCAACTGGTCAGTCTGTGCAGTGACAAATATTAAAATGTACGTGTACCTATAGATAATAATACAATTAAAAATAAAAAATATATAAAGATGGAAGTCTTAAAAATTGAGTTTTTGTCGCATAAAACAACGTTTTGGATTACTTTACGCCAGCTGCGTAATTTTAAATTATGTCACGGAGGCTCCTGGATATCATTGTTATATTGTTATCATTAATTGTTTCAAATCATATTTTATACGATTATTTGTACATAGAAACATAGACTATATCATGGAATCGACGGATAGAGCACCGGCTACTCTTTTGGCATTATCGTTGAAAGAAAAATTCCAAGTTTTATATTATTCGTCTTATTCTTTTGATTCTATTGATACAGATGAAATATTTCATTTTAATCAAACAGAATTCTTATAAATTTGCTTATAAATTATGACGAAACATTTTGTTTTTATTAAAATTCTTATAGCATACTTGAATAATAGTAAAACAGTATTAAATTAATTGAATTACTTTAATTAATAGTTTAAACGTGAGCGATCGTAATCAAGAAGCAGTTTCAGATTGAAGCGAACCAGGAGCGACAAATACATACATACACGTTCGCAGCTACACCGTTATTACTGATGTTATTACTTTGTACTTTTTACTAAGGTATATTTAGGCGATTTTGGAAAGTATATGTATCGAGCAGTAGAGTGGCAAAGGGATTTTTTAGTTTATAGGTGGCATGGTTGAAATTTGTTACAATTTACTATACAATTACTATAAAATAAGTAATAAATAAAAATAAAATATTAAAACATAATGTATTATGCATATTTTATTGGTATCTTTACGTTAACAGTGAGAATGATAAAAATTATGCATTGTGCATAATTGTTTATAAATGTTCACTACGCTACTGTACCGAATTTCAAATAGGTATGTATGATTTTAAAAATAAAATGTACAATAAAACATCGGTCAAGTGTATTTTATTTGTAATTATATTAGTTGTATAGCAGAATATTATTTCACTTCCCATATTATCTGCTGATTTTTAACAGCCGCTGAACGATTTACAGTCCGATAGTAATCGAAAGAAAACGTTTTTGATTTAATTACGCATAACAATCTGCCCTTGTTGCAAGTGAAGTAATATTAAAATATATTAAAAATACTTTAAATTATATAGAGCATTTTCTGGCTATTTTTAATGCATTTTACTTTTCCATAATATTTGTACATTATACTGCTTAATAATTATACAACTAACTTATAATATTATCTAAAGATAATTTATCAATTTGTTTTCTTTGATTCATCAGATAATTTTACACATAAAGACATAATGAAAACAGGTAAGTACTTATTTTAAAAGCTATGTCATATGAATTTATATTTGGATGGTTATACTCAGTATTAAAAAAATATTTCATGTAATAAATTAATTCCATGTAGTAAATTAATTTAAAAAAAATGAATTTTGTGAATATTGTTAATTTATCAACAATCAAATAATAAATATTAAATAATAAGTTAATTAGTTTATTAACAATTAAATATTATCTGTGGACCGTTAAGAAAGTAGAATTGGCTGGCATTAATATTGTTTGCTACACCTGCAGACCTGAAACTCTGCGCACGCCTATACTTACATACCGCCTACCAACTTGTTATTATTCATTCGCTTGTTGTAGATAGTATATACTTCTGTACTACTGTGTGCATAATATCTTTGAGTATGGTGCTATACACGTAATATATGACTAAGTACTATTATGCACTCAGAGTGCAGATTTTTCTGTTAAATAAATCATCTGTCATTATAATATATTATCTACAATAATTATTAACGTCACTATTGTCACTAATACGGTTTATTGTACTATTTTATTATAATTTTTTTTTAATGTGCTACAACTGTATAAAATATTTTGATAAAAACAAAAATAAAATATATAATTAATATGGGGCGACAGACTGTAGAGGAGACCGGGAGTGCACATAGCCGATACTTCTGTATCATGATTCAAAACAGTTTTTTATTAAAGAGTCATACTTATCTGCAGTATAGTCGTATAGATATTATATATTTTAAATTGTTAGAGTACAATTTAATATAAAATCACTGTGTACTATATGTAGATTATAATGTAAACAATCATCCAACGACCCAACAATATGAGGGAGCTGATGCTAAGTAACTTACGCTTTTGCTCTACTCCAGTTGTTTTTCACGCGTCCAGAAGGTTTTTTGAAGTTTTAGTTGTAACAGGATTTAATGACATTTTTTGTGCATAATTTTTAAATACTTCTCAATATACCTATAGTGAACCGAATTGAAGCAAGTGAAATTATAGGTTCGGGAATTTCGAAAGTCTTGAGTTTCCGCGTTTGCGTTGAACTTATTCGCAATGTAAGTTGCTAGGGAATTTGTGAAATTGAGGTGGTCGGGTGGATTATGTGGTGGGTATTGAGAAATTAAGTAGTTTATTGTGAACCAGCCATTGCACCGTAGTATTCTATTTTGGTTCGCGCCATAATCGATTTTTGCTCAACAATCCACTGTTATCGGTTTATAGACATGCATTTTGGCGTGTGACAATGAATAGGTTGCTTAAAATTATGAATCACATATTATTATATAACTATTCGTTATTAGTTATAACCAGAGCTCTAAAAACGGTCATGGTAATAAGCGTAATGGTAGGTATGCAAAAAAAAAAAAATGTTAAATATGCAAAACAAAAAAATTGCATCATCATTTGTTTTTATTATAATTTTCGTAATTTTACGAGTACATAACATTATTTACATTTTTCTACTATGAAATGGTGATATATGCTTATAATAACGCTGAAATCATAAAAATATTAGAATAGCACCTATAATTTAAAACATGCAAAAATTTTAAATATTCAACAACAAATTTCGTATTTTACTTTATGGATATTCGAAATGAATTTATAAGTTGTAATTTACTTAGAAATCTTTAGAACTTCTCAAAACAATTATGCAAAAATTACAAGTCACGAGCCCTAATCATAACTCATGTCCAAAACGACAACCGTGAAGGCGTGAAGTCGAGAAGATGAAATATTTATTGTGTCTTTGCATTTGTCGCTATTTTGGTACTAGGGGCTAACTTTGACAGGGCAGGCATACAATAGTGTACAACTTATTAACGAAGCTGATTAAGACATAAATAATAATTTAACGGAATAGAACAGTGAAATTTGTTCAAAATCTGCAATCAAATGCATTATATTATGTACCTGCCCCTGAATTTATCTTTTAACTAATCCCAATGTAGTCCAGATAGGTCATATATATATATATTATATTTATGCAGAGTATTGACAGTATCATTACAGTATCATTTCGATTTGCTCATTTCGACATGGAATAAAGCGCATGTAGTCCTTTTATTAAGGGCACCCTCGAGTATGAAAACTCAAGGAGATGGATAAACGCGAATATATAATATATATATAGACCCAATTTGGTAAGAAATCATATTTCATGTTAATAAAAATGCTATTTATTACTTTACTCTTAGTCTTCGGTGGAGTTTTCTCTCCCTGCCATTCCCTGGGGCTTGCTACCATATTATTTGATCGCAACAATGTTTTTGTTCAATTTCAACTCAATATTAAATAGGCATATATTATATACTTCTGAAAATAAAACGCTATTGTATCGAATAAAAAAAATCGAATAACACAGTCGAAGAATTGATAAATTATACCTTGCAGTATTGATAAATTTATTTTGTGTAAAAATTATAATTGGAAATGTCTGGTATGTTCGAGTGAATAATAATTTCCACCGATGTGAAGTAGGTATATGTGCAAAAATTTTTACCTTCGGAGAAAAAATAATTATAAATTCTATTGCTGTAGGCATAAAAAATATAATTGAGAACATTTATAATTTGTTCTTTCGTACTTCACTTAGGTCACCTATAGTATAATTAATATTATATGTTTGAACAGAAAATTCTATATGTACACAACCCGGTTAACCATGGTATCCAAATAAACATCTTGAATGATGCTTATATTATATAATGTGACGCGACCAGGTGAAATATTATTCTCGTCTACATTAAAATTTGATAATAGGTATATTCTAATACTGTAATAATTTATTATTTTACTATTTTGGAAAAATTCATCGAATATCCCGTCGCGAGTGCTTTTCCTCGTCACACATTAATATATCATTATAAAATGCTATAAGTTCACTATAATTATTATTTTTCAAATTCGCATTGATTATTTGAAATTCATATAGATGATGTAGTATACCTATAACACGGTGAAAAAATTGACTAGTTTTATGGATTTTGGTTTAATTATAATTTTTTTTTACTTTTCGTAGAATGTAATGTTTACAATTTTTATTTTTTATGATCAAATCTCGTAGATGTAACGTATTAATGAATTATAATTATTGCTCTAGGCGTAGAGTATTACTGAAATAACCATTTAAATATACCATTAATTGTGTCGTCGTTGAAGAATTGTTGACGTTTATAATATAATTAAGTCAATTGAGGTCGAATTGTGGTTAGAAATTATTTACTTAATTTTTGTTAGTTTTATCTTGCAGTTATTAAATTAATAAAGTTAATTTATTAATTGCATGTTCCCCCAAACTACAGATACCTATATCATTATTCATTAGTTTATATTTTATATTTAATATTGGTGTTTGACGCATCGGGTATCCATCATGCACTTATGATACATTCTATACAATATAATATTAAATAACAATCAGTGGCGCCGAATCAATTTTGAAATGGTCTAGTCTACAGCTATATAAATTTACACACCATCTACCAATTCTATAAAGTGTTGATGACCTTTGTTTTTCCGAGGCATCAATTTCATATTTTGCCCAGGATTAAAAAAATCATTAGATCCGGCCACTATATTACATATAATTATTATCCCTTTTAGTGCATTAAATGTATCTTACCCTCCTTAATAAGACAATAAAATATTAGTAATAAATTATAAAGAGACTATTCCACTCACTGACTAAGATACCTTAAAATATTTTAAAATATTTGTTCATTTTGCTTTTACGCCATCATTTTGGTATTAAAGGAATTAATGTAGTGTAGTGGAATAGTATAGTTTAGTTCGCTGCAGTAGAATCTGTATACATAAATAGTATCTATGGTATTTATATTTGTGTTTAATTATTTTAATATATATGTAATTGCATGATAATTATATTACACAGTGGATTTGAAAAAAAATTACAACTATCTTCACCCTACTATATTATGACATCATAGTAGTATTCGAACAAAAACAACCAAATAATTCAAGGTACCTATTTGGTCGTTATATTTAATACATTTACATTTTATTTGAAATTCATCACATAAATTCGTATTTTCAGTACTACTACTCTACTGTGTGCTTCAATTTGATTTTCTTGGGCAAATAATATGATAGCTGTGTTTATTATATGGAATATGCTCTGAGGCAATTATAAGCTGTATACACACACACACACACACACACACACACACACACATAACAGGTATTTATCGTAAGCCACCCGTCAAAACCAGTAGAAAGTAATGCTTATAGTACTTTTAGTGCGAGATATCTGCACCTATCTTGTAGTACCAATTCGTGTATCATGTAAATACTTACATACATAATATATTAATCGGATTCTCGGAATTATCGAGATCCTTTTGCGATGATGCTTGTTCATTCATCATATATTATACGTATAAGTACCTACGCGTATGTATATGATATCTATTCCGCATATAAGACTTACGTAAACGCCAGTGCGTTAGTGACAAAACATCGTTTTATAATAATAAATGTTATATATGAGTATTATACATTTCTAATCGGAACTCTAGTCGGAACTTACAGCGTCCCGGCAGCGGTGTTACGCAAATAGAAGACAAATAAATGCATATCGATGTAATTATCTTTTTATACATATATAAGAAGTGAGTGGGTGCACATGAGTACATGATTTGAAGCGAAAACAACCAGAATGTACAATATACAGCGCATAACCATATTCGTGACTGCAGTAGTAATGTGTGTTTAGGCAAACGTACTTAAGTACCCACACTCCAAAACACGACCACTAATAGAGGACGGAAAAAAGTACCGAAGATGAGAAATTATTTGCATAATAATAAAATTTATAATACTCGTGGTCAGCTCGAATATAATATATAAATACGTATGTATATTAATATTATACATTATATGTGTGAGCTACATTATTATACACACGTATACTCCTGTACAGGTATTGTTATTAGTAAAAGTATATGCTATAGTACCTAGTATTACAGTATTATAGTATTTTTGATTTTAGATTATGAACGGAGTGATGGAATCTATTGGTTTTACAATGATGTGTGTGTTTTTTTTTTTGTGTCTGTCATCACGTTTTGGAGCAGTAAAAATGTTTTGATTTTTTTAAACAGCAACTTTTCTGAAAGGAAAATGAATGTAGATGGTACTTGGGCAAGTCAAAAATCCAACTTTTTTAATACTTTTTGGAAAAATTGAAAAAAACAATAAAAAAAATTACGAAAAAACGGGAAATTTTACATAAAATCACGTTTTTACAAACTACATTTTTTTAAAATGCTCTAACTCAAAAACGAAAAACCGCAACTACTTGAAATTTTTACCAAATCTTTATATTGGTGTTCTCTATACATGGTTAAGTTTTCAAAGTATTTTGACATATT
>JAIPRK010001479.1:489-62219 GCA_025469195.1 Chaitophorus viminalis
TTTTGAAGAATTTATTTAATGTATAAGGTATTGACCATCTATTTAAAAATTATATTTATTTATCAATAATATTGTGAATTTTTTTTTTAACCATACATAAAGTAATACTCTTGTTTTTTTTTTTTTTGTTTTTCATTTCGATCAAATCTATAAATAAAATTAAACATTTAAATATTTAAATTGTATAAAATGTTCATATGTGGAAATTAGTTAAATAGATTAAGTTTTGAACTTATTATTATTTATATGTCTGGTAAACCTTGGATAAATTAATTATTGAACAAATGCAGAGTAGTGGTTTATTCAAAGTATAGCATTTGGTGAATTCTTAGTTAATTACCAATCGAAATCATAGATACCATTCTCTGAAAAAACAACCTATTTTTACGTATGGGTATGGTGATAATACTTGTTAAATATGTTTTTTAAATTTGAATATTAAATTGACCTATAAGAAAATACAATGAATGTCTAACATTTGTAATTCAACACAAAAATATAGAATTTAATATAAGATTATGATATTAACATTGTTGAGGACTGATAAATAATATTTATAAATTGTATTAATGTAGTTATAACAATATTTTATTAATTAAGTGTAGTCAGTAAAATCTGTCGATAGCTATTATTTTTTTTTTTAATATTATTTATAATGTAATTATTACCATTATAATTTTTTTGATTTTGAAAATTATTTTAAAAATCTAACAAGATTGTTCTATTTGTTACTTTTATCATTGACATTTTCAGTCACGAGGTAAATTAATTTCCACTTTCTTTGGTAATTTGAGTATTATTATATTGTAAGTTTCTATTAAGTTAAATATTGAGATTTTGTATTTTTTTTTGAAGAATTTATTTAATGTATAAGGTATTGACCATCTATTTAAAAATTATATTTATTTATCAATAATATTGTGAATTTTTTTTTTAACCATACATAAAGTAATACTCTTGTTTTTTTTTTTTTTTGTTTTTCATTTCGATCAAATCTATAAATAAAATTAAACATTTAAATATTTAAATTGTATAAAATGTTCATATGTGGAAATTAGTTACATAGATTAAGTTTTGAACTTATTATTATTTATATATCTGGTAAACCTTGGATAAATTAATTATTGAACAAATGCAGAATGGTGGTTTATTCAGAGTATAGCATTTGGTGAATTCTTAGTTAATTACCAATTGAAATCATAGATGCCATTCTCTGAAAAAACAACCAAAATTTACGTATGAGTATGGTGATAATACTCGTTCAATATGTTATTTAATTTTGATTATTAAATTGACCTATAAGAAAATACAATGAATGCCTAACATTTGTAATATTCAACAAAAAAATATAGTATTTAATGTAAGATTATGATATTAACTTTGTTGAGGACTGAGAAATGATATTTATCAAATTGTATTATTGTAATTATAACAATATTAAAATTATTTAGTAGGTAATTCCATAATTGAAACTAATAATTATATACAGTTTTATATTTAACATATTACATTTTAATAATTTGGTTTTGTATTATTTATTGAAAATGTAAAGAAATATATCTAAAACGTATTTACATTTATAGGTTAATATCAGTGGAAACTAGTTGTCATTAGAAATCAAAAAGAAACTTCAAAACTATCAACATGTAGAAGCTGCAACACAAAAGTCTAGAATATTAATTACGGATATTAATACGGACCTTCTCTTATAATGACATTATCTAAAACTATTAAAATTTTATAACATAATCTGAAGTTTAAATTAGTTAAGCAGACTAAGTTATTAACGGATTTTTAAATTAATGTCTTTGGTAAACCTTTGAGAAATGGAATTTTAGAACAAATACTGAATAGTTGTTTATTCCGAGGATAGTATTTTGTGAATTTTTAGTTGATTATCAATTGAAATATGAATAGTCATTCTTTAAAAAAATTAACTGAAATCTACATATGGTTATAACGCTCGTTTAATACTAATTTAATTTTGAATATTAATTATTTTTGAGTAATAGAAAATGTAGTGAATACCTACTTTTTGTAATTCAACAAAAAAAATATAGGTAAGTATCATATTTTATTTAAGAGTATGATAATAAATAAAACGGTTTTAATTGTATAATATGATAATAAGTAAAATTTAGTTAAGTGAATTATGTTTTAACGTTACTTTATTTATTTCACTTATTGATATCTTTGGTAAGCCTTTAAGAAATTAATTTTTAAAAATATGTTTGATAGTTATTTATTCAGAGGATCGTATTTTGAGAATTCTTAGTTTATTATTAATTGAAATCTGACTTGCTATTTTCTGAAAAAACGACCAAAAGTTACATAATATGATGATAACGCATGTAATATATCTTATCTATTTTTAAATATTATATTGAGCTTTGAAAACACAATAATGTATGCCTTATATTTGTAATTCAACCAAGAATATAGTATTTTACGTAATATTATGATATTAACAGTGGTGCGTACTGAGAAATAATATCTAATTGTAGTTTTGTATTTATGACAATTATATTCATTAACTTTTTTACTAAGTTGTTACGTGCCTAGTCTCGACGGAATAACACAATACTATATGTTAAACCATATCGTCAGTGTTATCAAAAATTTAGAATTATTCCAGTTGGTTTAAGTTAAACTGTATTTAACACTTTTAAGTAAATCAACAAATTTTAGATAGATATAATATGCGTGTAACGAAGATGAGCTTCTTCATTTGATGGCTGGAAACGTCTGCATTCGTGGTTTGTTCGGGGTTCTTTTATATGCAGCCTTTCTTCTTGTAGTTGTTTTGCTAGTTGTTTTTCTTGTTGAATGTGTCGACGCGTTGTAAGTAATTCCGCGAATTCCGCTTACCATTAGGAAAAGATCATGCATTGATGTGTGTCCGGTGGCCTTCTATCTCACGTGTGCATAATATTACAAGGTTTTTACAAAAAATATGATTATATAGTAGTCCATGAATGTACCCTAATGATTACAATTTTTCTGAAAGGTCAGTGAATGGTACTTGGGCTAGTCAAAAATAAAACTTTTTCAATACTTTTTAAAGGCGTCGAAAAAAACGATTAAAAAATTATGAAAAAACGGGAAATTTTATGCAAACCCACGTTTTGACAAACTAAATTTTTTTAAAATGCTCCAACTCAAAAACGAAAAACTGCTGCAATTTTCACTAAATCTTTATATTTGCTATTTCTATACATGGTTAAGTTTTCATAAACTTTTTTATATTTATAGTTAAGGGTAAAAATTTTAACACTAGGTAATCCATAAGCTACTCTTCAAAAAATCTATAAATAATTTTCTATCGGATTTTATGAAAAAAATGTTATGCCCGTTTGAAAAAATTACGATTTATCCTCAGACGATTTTAAATATTTGTTATAATTCTAAAAGTATTAGTTACAGAAACTCGAAACTTTTACCAGTTGTTTAAATTGGCATTTTCTTTTAGTCATTTTCTAAAAAAAATATTATAAGTACTGATTTTTAAGCAGCTTATAGGCATTTGAAATATTTGATTTTTTATATAAATATTTTTTTTTCTTTTTGATCATTGTTGATATAAAAATATTGGCAGGTAGAAATACTTGAAAATTTAATAGAAGGTTCTAATGAAATTGTTGTTAGTGCCACTTCAAAATTATTCAAATTCTTTGGCACAATTCTATTTTATAAGGGTTTGATAAGCAAATATTGGCATAATATTTTATATTAAATATAATATAATATATAATATAATATACCTATTCTAGACCAACATAATATCATCTTGACATCTCCGTTCAGAATCGCTATTCATTTACAATGATACCTATCATTGTATTTGGAATGACCTATCCTATGAATGAGGTCTACTCCATCCCCTACTGTATAGTAGAGTGAGGCTCATCCGGTTCTTTTTTATATTTATTTTAGAATTGTAAAATAATGATAGTATGTAGTATATTATAATATTTTTTCCCGACATAAACCTAAAAACATTCACATTTCTAACAATTATTTTTATACCTAGTTATTATCTAGTTGAGTTATCGAATAAATATAAAAACAAAATATTTACAAATAATAATTAACACATATTTTTCTATATTAATTGAACTATTATTAAATACTATTTATTAGTTTTTATGTACTAAGAGTAAGTAAGTAATAAGTACACAGTAAAATTATATGAGTATAATGTATAAATAGTAAATATACATGTCTAACTATTAACTAGTAACTACTCGTATTTGTAGATTTAACATAAGTATTTGAAAACGTTTGGAAAAAATTTTAAAAAAAAACCTAATGGGCATCGTTTTTAGAATAGTTCATTTTAATAGATTTGTAAAATCTCAATACAATTCTAAGGTATTATTGCTCACGAAAAACGATTATGAACGAAGATTATTTATTAGTCTTGAATAGGTATAAAAACACGAGTTTAGTATGTTATATTTAAATTGTAATATTATGTCTAAATTTGTTGTTCAAACGTAAAAAAATTGTGCTTTTGATTTCAAAAATTAATAAACGATAGTTTTTAATAATTTCTATGGAATATTTAATTTAAATTTAAAGTATTTTGTCCCAGCCAAATTTTTTTTTGTATAAACAATTATAACGTTTTTTTTTTTTTTAATAAATCGAATATTATAACTTATATAAGTTACTATAATTACTATCAGTTGATTAAAATCAGTATAACATTTTAAAAAAATATGACTTACAGAAAATGCATATTTTAACAACTAGTAAAAATTTCGAGTTTCTATGACTTATACTTTTTGAATAATAGAAAATATTTAAAATCGTTTGAGAATAAATCCTTATTTTATGAAATTTCGTAGAAATTTAAATTTCAAATGGTCATACAAATTTTCCTTGAAGTTCGGTCAAAATTTTTTATAATTATTGGAAGAGTAACTAATGCATTGTATTGAAATTTTGATCCTTATATATAAATAGAATAAATGTTATGAATTTTAAACTACAAAATAGCTTGCAAACTATCGCAATTTTGACACATTTTATACAAATTTGAACTTTATGGACTTATAAAAAAATTGTGTGAAACGATTTCCGAAAATATAAACAACTTATAACATGAACCTTGTATTAAATTTTCAAGG
The DNA here is from genome assembly GCA_025469195.1 of Chaitophorus viminalis. Classification (NCBI taxonomy): domain Eukaryota; kingdom Metazoa; phylum Arthropoda; class Insecta; order Hemiptera; family Aphididae; genus Chaitophorus; species Chaitophorus viminalis. Next base: position 5,622 of record JAIPRK010001479.1, read on the forward strand.
TTTTGGACAGCCAAATTTTTTTTATAAATATTTCAAAAAAAAAAAAAAACTTTGAAAAATTTAAAACTTAAATTGTCTATAAATAAGGCAAACAACTTCAAAATACTTCAAAAACTTTACCATGTCTAGGAAACGCTAATTCAAATATTTGGTGGAAATTTCAAGTGTATGCGGTTTTTTGTTTTTGAGTTAAAGCATTTTTAAAAAAAATTAGTTTGTCAAAACGTGGTTTTGCATAAAAATTGCCATTTTTTCGTAATATTAACGTGGTAGACGGTAGTGTGAAACCACTAAATATAATAACGCCACAAAGTCTATGGATAAAATAATAAGTTGCGGAGAGCGCAAAAGGCAAAATTCGCATAAACGGTTGAAAACAGTCAAACGCCGCCGTCGCTCGCGGCGGTCGTCATATCATCGGGCAATAGCTTCGGGGCTTATCACCAACTTCGAAATTGGTTCGATTAATCAATCGAGCGCCCCGATTGGTTATCGAACGAGTGGTGATACCTAGGCAAAGAGGTGTAGTGGGTGAGATCGCGGTATTCGTGTGACACGACCGAGTCAGAGCTGTAATTTATTTATTATAAATTATTTACAAAAGGAATATTCCAATATTAAGTTTAAGTTTAGAATTACTAAAATAATTAATTACATAATTTAGCTTACTGTTATTTGATAACTATTTTATATTTACTCGGAGAATTCAAAACTAAAAATGTGTTAAATGAATAAGTAAAAATAATTCCAATTTTGATTTATGTTTCATTGCAATTTATATTAATTAATTTATTATAATCATGGGTTATTAGTGTTATTACTTATTAGAGGTATAATTATTACTTATTATTTTTCCAATTTTTATTAAGTACTAAAATTTAGTTTTCAAATGAAAAATAGTTGAGTATGTAATCAACTCTAAGTTGTATGAAATTTTATACTTACATATAATTGAGAAAAAAATTTTTATATTTTTATATTTTATATTGTAGGTATGTAATTTGTTTAAAACATTATATAATAATATACTATATTACTATAATACATTAGTACCTATAAACATTTATTTCATTATACTTTTATAGGAATACAATATTATACAAATTTTAATACACGTATAACACATTTTTAATTAATTCTATATGGATGGTAGGTATTGATTTGATGTTCATTGTCGATTAGTAAAAGTAGTGTATTAATTCTCATCATTGTATAGGTAATTTTTGGTAATCAAAAAATCTATTTTCTCTAAACGATTATCGTTTACTGCATTGATCTAACTCTATAACGTGAAAAATAGGTATATTATTTTAATCAAATGAAAACATAAATAACAGTTATTGAAGCTTTTAAAAGATAAACTCATTTGTCTTTATTTGGAAGTTTTTTTTTTGAGTGGGGGGGGGGGTAGTTTAGTAATTTGAAGTGATATATGTATCAAGTAAGTATATGTTCTATTTTAAACATATAATTTACTGAAAACTGAGTGATTATTCGCGAGAATATTATGCGTTTTTTGTACAGAATATTCTGGTTGTTTAATAAATAACAAATATACGTTCAAAAGATGTTACTCTTAACAACTTGGAGTACTTAAAAATAATTTTATACAAACAAATTTAGTCCTGAAATTGCACACTTTAAAAATTTTAACGACATTTACACAGCTCCGATACACATTTTATAACTTTTATTAAATATGTCTGAAGAGGAAATTAATCTATATACGCAGAATGTAGTACAGAGCGATGCCAATGCAGGCGATTTGGAAAACAACTATCAGTTTTTCCGAACATTGGTCAAAAGAAACATATTCCAAATGACCAACGTCAATGGTACAGAAACTTGATAATGCTTAATTATTGTAACTATACTTATTCAAATTAAGTTATTTCATCCCAACGAATTTTTCGTACGTAGATCAGCGAATACTTTCGACTTGGCTGCACAAGTGTGACGAAGAAGAGGATAAGTCATTGAGTTGCGGTTATATCACACTAATGCTGGTATCCTTACATAACTCGGATGGCCATATGGGATTATTCAAGTATTCAGCCCCATCGAAATTACCACAGTTAACCAACACTCCGGAATTTGTAAATATTTTATACTATTATAGTTTATATATTGTTATCAACACGATTTGTCCTTAACATTGCAGCTCTACAAAATGATAGGAGACCAATTGTTGAGCGTGTACAACTTAAACGACGATTACGACAACAGTGATAAGTGCCAGAAGGCCATCCACTCTGCCGTGTCCTCGGACATGACCAGTTTCGCGACTACGCTTGTCGACGAAGGTTGTGTACAAGTATTCTACGCCAGATCAGATCGTACGATCGATACGTGGGACCTGCCAGACCACGAGCAGTTTCCTGTCTACAGTCGTTCACCAACTCAGTGGGAAAGATCTTTGTCGACTTTTCCGAGGGCCATCCATAAGAGTTTAACCGTCATTCAGAAGAACGATCAAAAAGATGGAGAAGAATCTAAAAAGTCTGTATCGTTTAGTATTTAGTGTTCGCAAAGCAAACTAAGTTATGGCGCAATAGATTTATCCTTTCCTTACCATTCATGTGGTACTTGGTTACATAATTACATAGTTTTATAATTGCTCTATATTGTGCACGTTTTTATTATCCATATTATGTATTATTAATATAACATTTATTTAAACATACTATAGGAGTCCGACGGAAATAAGTTGTAAAGATCTCATGGTTGAACAATTTTCAATGGGTCTGAATATAAAGCGTGAATTTCAATGGTACGATAAAAGTCGATTAGACGGCACTTTAAGACCAATCAATGAAGTTTGTATCGATAAGTACGTCAACAAAATGCTAGCGTGCACTATTTAATTGTTAATTTAACGATGTGAACCAGTAATAAAATATTGTCTCAGGGATGTGTGTCGCCACGAGAAAACCCAACTGGAACTGGATGAACGAGCCATTAACATATTGCACAAAATGTATCCCGGTTGCGTGCAAATCGTCATCGCTCCACGTCTTATTGTTGAGGTCACTGGCAAAAATCAACACAACTTAAATAGTCATAAAAAAAAACTACAAATTGACCGGACCGGTTGCGAAAGTACGTAGTATTGGTTAGGAATAGCTATATTATGGTGTACAGTTGATTTGCATACATCCATGTAAACGATGACGTGCTCGTTTAGATATCTTGCGAGGAGCGGAGGACGCGCGAAAACGAGACAACGGCCTGGAGTGTCCGGCCGAGAAAGATGCACCACAATATACGATGGACGTTTGGAAATGTCGAAGCTTCGAGGACGACTTGGCACGTGGTCATTGTCCGGTCGATAGTGAACGCGTAGAAATCCAAGAACAACCGGTAATGTCCACTGCCTGTGAAATAGTTCGGCCGCGGATAGAGAACCGTGACGATGTGGAAAAATCCAACGGACCGTTGCACGGGGAACGCGTTAAATGCGGCTGCGAAGCGAACGGATCGAACTGGGAGCTGATGCGAAAAGTGCAATTAGCAGCCGGATGCAATACCGAACGGGTGGACCACCAAGCCGGATACGGTTGGGGGACGGTCGAGAATACATGGTCGTGGTGTTCTTTGCACGGCGAACGGTGCCGCGACGTCGAGACGATGGTGCCGCTGCGGGCCAACGACACGCGGTTTCGAGCGGGCAGCGATAACCCCGGTAGAAGATGTGCGCCCGGATGTCGGAACAACTGCTGCGGTCCGCGACGTGGCCGAGATGCGGCGGCTGCCCGTGGACCCGCGATCCCGGCCGACCGTCAGAGAATGGCCTCCAGGATCCCGGTGCCCTGCGTTCGGCGGCCCGAGAGAATCGACAGGCCGGTACAGCTATACGAGCGTTCCATGTTACCGGTGCCCAACCGCCGGGGACCGGTTCCGGCCCGGATTCCGCGACCCGCGACAACGCACAACGTTCCCGTGCAACAAAACGCGGGCCCGAGCGACCGGCGCAGCACTTACGACATGTCGCAGTCGTGCGCGCCTTCTACAGCTGACCGACGCAACGCTTGTGACATACCGCAGCCGTGCGCACCTTCTACAGCCGACCGGCGCAACGCTTGTGACATACCACAGCCATGCGCTCCTTCTGTAGACGACCAGCGCAACAGTTGTGACAGGCCGCAGCCATGCGCCCCTTCTGTAACCGACCGACGCAACAGTTGTAACATGTCGCAATCATGCGCTCCTTCTGTAGCCGACCAGCGCAACAGTTGTGACAGGCCGCAGCCATGCGACCCTTCTGTAACCGACCGACGCAACAGTTGTGACATGCCACAGTCGTGCGCTCCTTCTGTAGCCGATCGACGCAACACCTACGACGTGCCGCAGCCGTGCGCTCCTTCTGTAGCTGATCGGCGTAACACTTACGACGTGCCGCAGCCGTGCGCACCTTATGCACCCGACAGACGAAGCACTTACGACATGCCGCAACCAAGTGCCTCTTCAGCCCGCCGCGGCACTTACGACGTGCCACATCCGTGCACGCCGCAATGTGAACTGCGCAACGCTTGTGACTCCCGGCAAGACGGACGGGCGGAGAACAGCAGCAATCGGGTCAGCACAGCTCCTAGCTTCAGTCGGGTCAGCACGTCCACCAGCGTCAGTCGGTTCAGCATGCCTCCCGGTGACAGCAATGGTGGTGGTAGTGGTGGTGGTGGTGGTGGCGGCGGGGGTGGTAGCGGTGGTGGTGGAGGGGGTGGCAGTGACAGTTACGGCAGCAGTGGTGGTGGCCGGAACCACACGTTCACGGTGTCCGGAACCATTCAGTTGGACTACTTCCCGGGACAAGCCGAACAACGCCCCCAGCTGAACGATCACGAAGCGATCGAAGCGTACTTCAACAACCCATTGTTGGACGATAGCGTGTTAGTGCCACGGCCGTTGTCCGTGCCCGGTTGTCCGTACGTATCCGTCAACGAGGCGGCTTCGTTGGCCAGCACGCCCGAACAGTGGCGCGAAATGTTGGACAACCGGAGCTCGATCGGTTCGCGAGAACTGTCCATGGACATCAGCCCCGTGTTTGAGCACACCAACGACTTCCACGACGAGAGCGACTGGCCCGACCAGTCGTCCGATTTGTCGAGCTCCGGCCGACCGTTCGGGCTGGACGACTCGGACGTCATAGAACCGCATGGCCTACAACAGGACGTCGCGGATCGCCGGCGCTCTAGGGCCGTGTCCCTCGACCACGGACGCAGCGCATCTTGTCCCAACCATCGGCGTAACACGTTCGACCGGAATACCCGCTAACCATATCCTTATATCGTAAGTACGACTGGTACACAAATTTCTTTCGCAACAACGACCCTTATGACTGCCGTTCGGCATTTCGAATTTTTTATCCTCAATTTCGATAATTGTTATGAAATAAAATCTGATTTCTGCGAAAGTTAATTTTAAATAAATTCCATTTTAAATAATATTAAATAAATTATTTATTTTAGTCACAATGTGTTTACTAGTTATAATAATTATTTTATAAAAATATTACTAAACTCGAGATATTCAGGATTAAGAAAAAAATATTAAAATTTTAGTTTTCTTTTCATATTATATTATTTTTACATAAATGCAAAATGCTATTGTTCTATATAAATCGATTTTCAATATATTATAAATAATTTAAAAATGTTACGGTAGAACTACGAATATCGGAAAATTTTAAAAATTAAAAGTTTTTTGAATGACACCTAGGGTATTGTAAATCTTTAATAATCTGAAAATTGTAAATTATTTACAGTGAAAATAATCCAACAGACGAACTGTTGCCAAAAAAAGCTAATTCAAAAAGTATTAATTTGAAATGGAATGCTTAACACGGATCCTCATTATCACAAGTTACGCGGGACTATTAGAAATTCCTATTGTTCCTCTACAATATAACAGTTACAAGTTCAAACTAGATTTTAATTATATTTAATAAATACTTTTATTCGCGCATTTAAGTTATTGCACCGAACCGGGAACGTATCATCCAGTTTTTCTCAGTCTTTTTTTCATTTTATTTGTCGACATTATTTTAATAATAAAATGACAAATATCATATGTCCCAAAGATTGGTATACTGTTTAATGACGGTTACTGTATATTAGAATGCACTTAAAAATGCAGTAAAAAATACCATGATATACTAGTCATCGAGAATAATTGTATATTATTATATTGATTGTATTTACGGATAATAATAACGTTTGCGAAATGCTAAAGTACTTATAATAATGCAACTACGTCTCAAAAAGAGAATCAAAAGACATCTTGGAACATATTAAGTTCAAACTGCGAACTAAATCTTGAAACCTCACTTATAAGTAAGCAGTAGGCAATTAAATAAATTATCTATAGGCTATAACAATATTTTTTGTCTAATATTTAATATGACACCCGTCGTATTCACTACGGCGACAGCTATATTGTTTTCCTATTTATTTAAAATAACTTCAAGTATAAATAATATTTATTCTCGCTTAATGACACGATGAGTATCACTTAATAAGAATTATTTCGAAATTAATAATTATTAGTTATATGTTTTTGGGTGTATTAAAAATATCACATGGTCCCTGTTGGAACACTTTGATGACTTACAAGTTAAAACATTGTGAAATATCAGCTGGATAAAATCTATAAGCTAAATACATAATAATATCATTAACCATGTACACTATGTCATTATTAATCATTATTAATAAATATAATAATATATTCAAAATAGTAGATAATGATTTCTGACGATTGAACTCCAACCCTTCTTAATTTATTATTATAAATAACAATAATAGTAGTAGACGATAAGATTTATAATAATAATAATAATAATAAAATAAATATTGGTGGCATTAAGTGTAGGCTCAATACTAAGATAAGTTGATGAATTTAAAAAAGAAAAATATACATAATAATAGTGTAATCTGAACTGGACAGCTTGGAACGAAACACCGAAGTCACGGTATCCAACAGAAGTGTGACTAACACTTCAAAACTTTATGGTATGTGATTGAAGAAAACAAAACACTTTAATAAATATAGGAATTGATTTTATTTACTGAAACAAAAGTTAGTTACAGACGTTCTACTCCGCACAAATGCACGATAGTGAAGTTTAATATTAATTTAATTGCATTTTAAATCTAATCCCATATAATTGTATTTATATTATGTTAATCCCCAAAAACACTAACTATTCTAACTATTCTAAATTGGATGCGGAACCCATGACCAACTATTAAAAATTATTCCATACTTAGAATTTCGACTGTAATCAACCTTCGCTCTTTTTAATCATATGGTTAAAACCAAAAATAATATAAACATTTCGCTTTTTTATTTCTAATGTGAGTGCCTACGACAGTCTTGAAAAGTACTCGAGTAAAAGTATTAAAGTAAAATTATTCAAATACTTTTGAAGTACACAAATACATATTTTAAATACTTTTCCAAAGTATCTGTATTTAAAATCAAATACCATATTTTCAAATATTTTTTCAATTCTATTTCTATTCCATTAACATTGTTAAAAATTTCTTTTTATGATTGTACCTAAATAAAGTTATGAAATTTTTTTTAAGCATTAAAAAGTATATCTATGCACACTTTTTTGGAGTCACTGTAGTCTGTACTTGAATACCTTTTTTTTATCAATTATTCAAATACGTTTTTTAAATACATATGAAAGCAAGTGTCTGTACCTGAACTTGAATACTTTTAAAAAGTATCTTTTACAAGACTGAAATAATAATATTATTGATACTATACAGAATTATGAAATTTTGTAAACGTAAATCGATACATCAAAGATAACAAGAAAAGTTCTGGTTACACGAACTATAGAACTATCCGTATCAGATAATATTATAATATAGTAATAGTGTCGGTAAAGCACGATTGAGCATAGAATATTTTATGAGATGTTGCCAAATTCACGTTGCCAACATTATATAATTTATTATTTTCACGTATTATTACACCAATTATTATAATATATGATGCGAGCCGTGAGCCGAGCCCCTCAGTTCAGCTTTATCGACAATGTTATTGATTAATAAATTAGTTCCGGAGCAAAACGACCGTTTTAAACATTTAGCATCGTAAAGAAATATAAGATAATTAAGATACGACTCCAAAATTATTATATACTAAGGCCACCGAGAGAACGCTACTCCTTTGCTAGGCATCTAAATGAACGAGATCCGCGTTTTATGACCCCTCGCCGCCCCTCATGATCGTTACCTAATTACACGGCCGCCGTCGCTGAGCAGCAACAAGTGTCCGTATACAGCGGCGACGGTGGCGGCGGCGTGCGCTAAGGGCGGCCAGCATTCGGCTAGATTTAGTGGTGAGAATGCGCGAGAATGGATGCATTTTGGTCACCGCCCAGTAGCGTTCTCTCGGTGGCCTTAGTATAGAAATAATATCAGTGTTTGATCACCTATAGTCGTGTCACATGCGTTTCGTATAAGTGCGTATACCTAGTTTCTATTTTTTTTTAATCTGGGAGTAACAATTATTTCATGAGAAAAAGGTAAAGAATTGGCATCAGTGAATTTACATAAATGTAAATTAATTGGAGAGCGAAAAAAAGATTATCTTTTAAATGGAGGTGTACCAATAATATGTAAATATTCAGCAATTATGTTCTCAGGCTTAGATAAACGTAAAGTGATTGGAACTGCTGGACAACATCAGGCAACGTTGCAGAGTTTTTATGCTCAATCATGTTGGTTTTCTTTTGTATTTCAATTCCTATTGATACGCCGACTATTTATGCTAAATCGTGTCGCAAAAAGGTGTTTTATGCTCAATCGTGCCAATTATGTTACAGTAGATGGTATAAAAACCTACAACACTGTTATATAATGTTCATGGTACAGTTGTATACGTCCGAAGATTATTGCCAATGGTCTTGAAGCAGACGCTCATCGATCGCGTTCTCGTGACACTGCTCGAGCATTATGGGACAAACATTTGCTTCCGTTAAGTTCTGGACGGTATCTTCGATCCCGTGGCACCACGAGTAATGATGCGCCGGAGACGACTCAATCAGGCTCAATGCGCACACGTCGGAAATTATGGAGCTTGACGTAGATGCATTGATGTTAGCGTACGGTGTTTGGTCGAACGCTGCAGTGCTCGGTGGTTGAACTCGGTTGCCGTACGACGGGCCGCCGCCACTGCTGCCGGGCTGCGAAACAACATCAACAGTGTCTCCTACCAAGGTGGCATAGTGGCCGGGTTGCAAGGCTGGACCTGCACTGACAGACGGACCGAGACCATTCGGCAGCAGACACAAAGTTTTTTTATCGTTTACCAAAATCCGTCGACCCGTACCTGTTTGTGGACAACAATTAAATTATCGTTTTAAAATGTGTCTTTTATTAATTTACACTGAATGTTACGTATGATATGGGAAAGTCAATCACCATAACTCAAAGTTACATTTTTGTGGCCTTTTTTTTTAAAAAAAAATCTATTATTTAAATATACAATGATTAATTATTTTTTTTAAAATATCATTATTATTGAAATTTACAAAATGGCTATGTTGAGATTTAAAATATAGGCCATAACTCAAATCATACATTAAAAAAAACTCCACTCGTGCTAAAACTATATAAGAAATTATGGCGACTTGATGTCCAAACAATTATTAATATTTAGTTAATAATATTTAATTTATTAAATACTGTATATATTATACAATTACTAAAACGTATTATATATAAATACATAGTAGTATAATGGTAACATGTGTGTAGATAAATGGTATGTTTACACATATTCTTAATATATTTTTGTATAATATCACATCATTATTTCTCACGCTCAGGTTCAAAATTATTCAAGATTATTTGTTTTATCCGTAAATAATGGCTATTTCACATATAACATAATACATACAATAATACAATATATCATAGAGGATTTAGTATTTAAAGTATTTTTACCTGCTGAATTTTTCAATCTCTTCTCTTTTGCGCGTCTGTTTTGAAACCATACCCAGACTTGCTTTTCTGTGATATCCAGCTCCAATGACAAATTTACCACCTCAGCATAAATCAACTTTTGTTTAACTTTAAACTTTTCTTCTAACTGCAATAGCTGTTCTTTAGAATAAATAGCCCTTTTTCGATATTTACGCTTTTTTATCTTGTCAATCGTTGATGTGGCTATATGATAAATTATGAATAATATTAGTGGATTATGCTATAAACGAGAAATATTCATGTTATTAATTTTTGCCCACTTCATTAGTTTAAATTGTTTTAATCTACTAGGGAATTCGATAACTATTTAACCGAACAGTAGAATTTTCACAGGATCATAAACTTTTAAAATTAAAGATATTTCAAGTTCACATACCTATTATTACCCTCCCAATAAATTACAAATATTTAAATATTTAATATTTTAAAACATTGTTATCATTTATTCACTCGCGTCATTTTTAATTTCATAAACTACCGATGAAAATAGGTTGAGGCTCGACGTTAATCCTTGATACACATTTAATATTAAAACTAAGTCATGTTAGCCCACAAAAATTCTTGACCCTCGTACTGTATGTTCTTTATTAGGTATGTTGACATTATTGTCTATAATTTTTTTTTTCATAACATCTACCCGGCTATATATTTTACAATAATATTTAGATTTTTATAATACCTATATCAATATTTTTCTAAACAAAATAATATACATATAAATAAGTATATATTTACTCATTACTGTTCTATAGATTTTGATCGTATTTAGATAGTGAATACATACTCAAAAATCAAAAAAGTGAATTTTATAATACATTTTTTAGAATGTGCATGGTGATGTAATTGGTAGTTATTCCATACTTCCAGCGTAGTGAGAAAAATATTTTTTTGAATAAAATATAGTTCAATAGAGCGTATACCCAAAAATATATTTACTAATACACCACTGATTAAAACTGTTTGATAAATCAATAGGAACTTGATCCTGTTTTCAAGAAACAATTGCATTAGATATGTAGATACTTACTAGTGACTGGAGGCGATGTAAATGGTATATTAGTATGATTTTGAATTTCTATATTATGAGAAGGTTCTATGTTGCCAATGGTTTGAGTCGATTGATCTTTTAGTGGCATATCCTGAGCCTGTTGCGGCTGCTGCAATTGTTCTTTTTGTAACTGGTCACAAATGATTGCTCCTGGCAATGTTCCCTGAAACTGTTCCTGTTGCGGTCTTAGTAAATTTTGCCTTATATATTGAACATCTTGTTCCAACTGGCTTAGCTTTTGCTGCCACTCCTGATTTTTAATTTCAAAATCTATAAATGGTTTCGAAGGAAAAGAAAATATAGACATGTAACGCGTAAAAATCAGACGATTCAAAATATTGAGATACTAGAATACTAGATAATAGTATTATTAAAACCACATGAATACATTATTATATACATGATTACATATTATATACATATTATATAATATTGATAGTTGAAAAAAATATCTACGTAAGAATAAGGGAACATGTTATAATTTAATTCTTAGATGAAAAAACATAAAACTGATAAACACTAGTCTATTAGTACCGTTTTGCATATTCATGATTCTTCATATATTGCATACGATGTAATTTGAGTGAATGACGTGATGTAGGATTGGTGTGCAAAGAAACCACATGTTTAACGTTGTTAATGTTGAACATGTACATAACATAACATACGTATCGTTAGGCCACTTCTTAATATTTCCATATTCCACCTGAAATTTACAAATATACGTAAATAAATCAATAATAATTCCATATGTGTATAAACCAGCATGGACTTAGACTCAATATTTCAATTTACACAAATATTTTAGTATATTACCTTGTTAATTTAAAAATCTAATTAAACTCATAAATATCAGTTAAAAAATGATTGTTACAAATGTGCCGAATACTTTTGTCAAATATCTTAAAAAAATAAAAACGAAACATTACCGAACCCACGGATGTCACTAATTATTTTACAATTAGGTTTTTATATTATAAAAGCATTAGAACCATGCTAAAATGAACTGATCGACACTCGTTTACAAGACACAATGAATTGGTACGAATGGAATGTATAATAGGGTTTTAAGTTAATGACTGTTATAAGGGAATTATATTATTTAGTGTAGGGAATGCAAAGGTTAGACTTCACTGATTATTACGTTATACTTTTCAAAAATTAAGTATAATAATCATTTATGGGCTTAATGAGACTCATTTAGTTTTATATAAAATTATAATAATCAAACCTATATCGTTGCAGAGTACATAGTATTATAAAAGATACGGTTTGATAAAAATGTTATTTGTTGTATAGTTTGAAAAAAAAATTAAAATAACTGTACACAGAGCAAAGACTATACTGCTTAATATGCATGTGGTAGCGAAGACATTCTTGTGTATGTTCCATCAGCAGATAACTAATGTTTCAACTAACGGATGTTAGGTCATGAGTTTATGGCCTATCTTATATCAGTGCAGACTGTAGATTAATCAAATATTTCAAAAAATGATTGTAAATGCTGTATAGTAAAATAATTATCTGAAACTCTGTATACGAAAAACAAAATATAGACAATACATATTTTATCGATTAACGTAGCTACCATAATAAAGTCGAACTTTTTGTAAAAAATTAACAAAAACATCAATTACTTTTCTGTTTATTTGCAAATAAACAAAAAGTCGAAAACGTTTTATTTTTTACCATTATTCCCATACATTTTTTCTACAAAGATATAATATATTAAATTTCTTTTGGCAAATGTAGAAGAATTAATCAATATGTTACTATAAAAATAATTTGCATTATATCATAATTTACTATACTAACATTTTAAGAGAAAAAATTCGATTTACAAGATAAACATTCAATTACAACAGTTGCAATGATATATTTAAGATCATAAATATTATATAGTATTTGTCTCTTATTATTTTTATTATTATTATTTATGCACCTTATTATTATTATTTACAGACCTTGTGTGTAAAGTATACGCGTGTATTATATAATATTTGAGAGTTAATTTGACGCACATAGTATAATTTTAGACAATCATTACCTATTTCTAAAAGCACTTGCACCTAAATATCGGTATACCAAAAAAGTAACGTTGAATAGCCCAGCCAATGTCATCATTGCATTATTATAAAAAATCATATGATTTCATGTTAATAACTGTTTTCATCGAACAAATAAAAATCGAGTTCTAATAACAGATATAATTTTGGCGTAAACGATACATTATGTAAATTTTAAGCTTTGTAGCACTTTCGATTACTTTTTTAGATTGTACAGCGGCCTGCGTATAAAAACAATAAATGTTGGTCGTTGTAGGGGAGGGAAAACAAAAATTTGAAATGACTTGAATTTTTCCGCAGTGTATGAGAGCATCTAGAGAACGTGCACGTCGCAGCTGCAGATCAACCTGTTCATGGTGGACTACGTGTGCATGATGGAGGGCACGGGCACGTGCTTCTGCGAGGAGGACAACTGTAATGCGGCGCCCGGACCCCAGCGATCTTGGGCTAGTTGGGGTCCTTGTTACCGTCTCCCTAGCCGTGTACCTGTTGCAACAGCGATAGGACCCCTTTCATCGCCCTCTAAAGGTCATTGGCACATTCGGAGCAGCGGCGATCAAAGCGGTTCCGTTCCGTCCCCGCAAGACACATCATATAAACCTGTTGACAACCATTGATGTTTCCCCTCTCCATTATTACACGTAATATTACTATTATTATTATCATTATTATGGTTATTATTATTAATATTATAAGCGTTCCCCCCACTCCCGTTTTCTAAATGTTTATTATTGACCAACGACGCGTGTGCTATGTACAAATTTTAAAATACGTCGCACACCACAAAAATATTAAGTGTCCGAAAACGGAAAAAATTACATCGTTAGTAGTTAAGTACACTATTTTAAATAATGCATATACGCGTTGAGTTTATGATTTTTATTATATATAATACGCAGTTATTTTCCTATACATTAACTTACTATAATATTATAATATTGTTTGTATTTATTGTTCCCGGAGCTGGGCATGATTTTGATTCGATTTTGATTCGATTTTGTATTTTGATTTTGGTTGTCGAGTACCTAATCTGTTTGTATATAAAAAAATAATATTGTGGTAATGATTGCAACTGGTCACCAGAAGACATCGCGTTGATACTCAACCTATTTTATAATTAATTAAACTATTAAATTTAAAATGCTAAAATAATTATTTTTGTAGAGTAAAAGCAAAGAATATATTTTTGATTGATATGACTAAAAATTAATAATTATCTTCCCGGACGATTCCATTTTTTTATTGAGGATTTTCGATTTGAGTTTTAAAAATTAATTTCTAACATTATTTCTCAGCTCTGATTGACTCTTTCCTCAACATTCAAGACAACTCCGGTTGTGCGGTTCAAAGCACAGGTTTTTTGCAAAGGTTCACATACAACTTAAAAATATTAATAATATAACAGTTACATTAAAATTAACTATACCCAAGGGAAATTTTAATTGTGTGCATGAGTGTTCCATGGATGTTACACATTGTAAATTATAATTTGCATACTCGTTTCTTCGTATTCGTTCATGGTGACTTTATTAAAACGTGTACTTGTTTTAATATAAGCGTTTTATTTTAATATTAATAATATTAATACATATGTTTATAATTATGTAATATATATGTTTGTATAATATAAATAAGTAATTAATAACAATGTTAATATTCACAGTGAAAATAATAATTATTATAATAAATGATAGTAAGACAATATTTAAATACAGTTATACTTTTTTTACGAAAAACGTAAATTAGTAAGGTGAGTACAACTATATGAGTTTATGTCAACCATCACTGAGATTAGTTGTAGTCATATAAAAAAAAATCATTATAAACGATGTGAGAAAGTAAGAAAATAATAAAAGTTAACGTTAACTGTAATAATATTATCGGAATAAAATTAAAAGTTAACTTTACGACATAAGACATAGCAAAACATATGAAAGAAAACACTATTAGTATACAGTTATAGTTTTTGTACTATAAATAGTAAGTACTACATTTAATGTTATATAAATATTATTAATATATATAGTAGTTGTAATGTATGTATGCAATGTAGTTGTATGTATATTAGTAACAACAATAATTGCAAATTTTAAACAGTCATTAATTTTAATTTAAATAGTACATATAATACAAGCTAAGTGTCACTAATGGGTGACTTCTTACTCATGAAAATCAATTTTTGTAACCCATATCATATATACTTATTATGCTACTCTGTATAGATTGTATATTTAATATAAAAAAAAAAATAGTATGTATATAATATTCAATTCAATATTAAGTTAAAACAAAATACAAAAATATATTATTCACATTTGTTGTGAAATAAATAATTTAATTAGAATGATGAAACTAAATTTAAACGTTTAAAAAGAAAAAAAACAGAATAGCAGTTACATACAATGTAGTTAACAATTTCTTGTATTTGGAAAATAAAATCAATAAAACTACCTATTTTTAAATAGTTTAAACTCAGCAATAATAATTTAAATAGTAATCAGTAAAAGCGTTACATTTAGCCTCTTAATCATCAAGTGTACAAACAATTTATCAACCAATACTTACTAGGTACCATTCAATTACCTAAAGATATAAAGATGACTGTGACAAACATATTTGTTTGGTATCTATATCCTTACATAAATAAATGATCAACAAAGGTTTTACAGTAATGAAAATAATGTAAATAGAATAATTGAAGTTAATGCGATTGTACCTATATTAACCAAAGAACATGTTGATTAAAGATAATATTTACTAAATGACTCAGCATAAAGTTTAAAATATACATGGGCACATTATATTTTATATAATAACTTTAAGTTCATGAAAACCATTAAAAAATTATAAATTTTGATCAATGTAAAATTATTATTACATTGTTACTCTTTATATATATATATAGTCTATAGGAGTATATATATATATATATATATATAATATTTTAGTTGTTTTGGTGAAATCATTTTATCATTAGAAAATGTTCACAAATCAATAAAAAACTATTTAAAAACATATACAATTTTTATGATTACATCATGATAATATAAGTACTTCCACATATTGTTAAAGATCGTTGTTTTTTTGGTATGAATACCCATGGTAATATTTACAACTTGGCAATGCTCAAAAGCTAAAAGAATTATAATGTTATTTCTGGAATATTAATTAAAATAAAGTTAGTACAAACACCTTTAGTCCAAATTATTGAAAATGTAAAATCATTTAATGAAGCTATTTATAAGTATAAGTATAAAATGTATAAATACAATAAGTACTGTTAGTTTTTGTCCACAGAGTGTTGAATTGATAAACATGCTATTTAATTTTTATTTTAATAGTAATTAATTTGCTGATGATGGCAATAAAATAAAAACTAAAGAAATTATAATTTGAACAGGTTAATTTACTAGAATTATAAAATATGAGAACAATTTTTTCAAATTATACGTATATATAACTTGATACACTGCTTTTAGGGGCATGTGACGAAATATTTTAGGTGCAAAACTTATTTTAAATCAAAAGAAAAGTTTGCATTTATGTATACCTTGTTATAGGAACTTACGAGTTAAGAAACAATAAAAAGTTGTATTTGATTTTTAACTGCTGTTAACATAAGCAGTTAAAAATCAAAAAACATGAAATGTGTGAAAACCAAGTACAAACTCTGAGCATATGGTAGTAGGAGGTATGTTTTATAAGATGAGTTAGACTGATTACATTATAAGAATTCAAGTGTCAAAATACCAATAAATTTAACATAAGCTAAGGCTACCTACTTAGTGATTACACACTAGGAAGAAATAAAATTTAAAATATGGCAACAGTTATTAATAATTACAATATTACACGAGTGTGTATGTTCTATGGGTGTATACATTAATAAGTGCTTAACACATTGTACTTATAAAAGGGCCATAGAATGGCAGATTTATAAGTTAAAGAAGTTCTCGACGTGCGTGCGACTGATGGACAGCGCATCGAAAGTATGGTGGTCGTCGTTGACGTTGTGTTGTTGTTACTTACTGTCGATGAACAATTATATTTTATGGCATTGCTTATGGTGGATGTCAAATTTTTGTTAAACGCATTTCTGTGATTCGAGTCTATAAAATAAACATCATTATTATTAGTTTCGTTATAATATTTACCACAATAATAGGTATTGCTGTCAATGCGCTTGCACTTGGATCGATGATGGTCGAATATGCAAATAAATAAATGCGCGTTAAATTAAAAATAATGATAGACCGTTGAACTCGCTATAGTCGACTCTATCATTCTACAGTTGGTATAGGTACTTATTAATATAAGTGGTATCTATTGAGCTAGAAAATTATGGGATTCACAGATAAGACCTATATTCATGTTTTTTTGCAGTATGAAAAATTGCCTTGACAACAAAGTTTTTGTTTTAATTATGTTTTAAATCTTAATACAATTGTAATTCTAAATTTTTAAGTTTAAACAATTTTTTTAACAAACCATTATAATGTCCAAAATCAAAAAAACTAATTCTCCAGCCAAAACTTTGAAAACAACAAAACAGCAATCCAAAAATAGCAAAGAAGATGAATTGTTTGAATTTTTTGCTCGAATAGTCAAGTTAAGAATATTAAGTATTGGTGACATGGATGGTTAGTAGCAAGAATAATGGATAATTAGATTATAATATCACGCTATTGTGCAGTCAAAACTATTTTGACTATTAATAGTTACATATTTTTACAATATTGGTAAAATTTCGAACGAGTTTTCTGATATAAAAATATATTGGTCAACATCTCCCATGTAGAATGAAACTTGATCACTTTATCTCATAAGAACCATATAATGATTCGTTCTGAACATTTGTGACACTATATTATGATATTTATTAGGCTTTCCTCTCAGCTTTAATTAAATTAACTCAATTTGACTGCTGAATAGAAAAGTATAAAATTGTCGTTAAAAATCAATAGTCTAACGAATTAAGTAATTAGCTAGTATAGTTCAAATAACCACTGTATAAATACTTAATTTAATTTAGTGAAAATCTGTTAATGAAATCCAATTTGAAAATGTGCCGAAGAAATTATTTTTTAATCGCGTTTGAAGTAGAATGAGTGTAGTAGAATACGAGTGTATAGGAATATTGAGATAACACAGTTTGAGATAAAAATTTAATAACAAAATGATTGATTATTGTTTACAATTTATAAGTAATGATTGAAAATCCAGTAAAAACGCATATAATATATAATATATTCGTATAATAGGATTAATTAGATTTGTATTCAAAACTAAGTTAATGTTTAAAGTTTTCTTGTTCAGTTTCCAATAGTTATAATCATGCATTTATACAACACATTAAATTTAATATTTTTATTAAAATATAAGAACACGATTGTTGTATTATTACACATAATTTATTGCATCATGTTCTAAGCGCCGATTTTAATATACGTTCGTTACTACCAGCAGAATCAAATGTATGGTACAACGGGTCAAACCCGTTAAATTAAATTAAATCTTATAATATATGGCACAACGAATTTTCATTTACGCTATGGTTAAGACATAAGCCGTAGTCTTGATTTTTGCTTTAAACCGAGTCAATTCGGTAATACGATATAACACGTTCATGTGCATTATTTTGTTCCGCGCGCGTTCTCCGTGTCTACAGTCGTTTACAAGTATTCGTCTTGGCTGAAGGCGTTGCGAAAACACTCGGACCCCAAGTTGAAATGCGACTACGTGAAGCTGCTGGTCATGGGGCTCGAGCAAGTGGTGCCCGTGGTGTACCCGTTCAACGAGTTCCCGCCCGACCGCATCGAGCCCATCGAAGGCGAGTGGGCGGACAAGGCCCGTGACATATTCTCCGGCAACGACCCGTCCAGCCGGTCGGTAACGCTCAACCCGCCGATCGTGACCTCGGTGTCGGACGACAAGTGCAAGTTCGCCGCTTACCAGACGATCCCGGGAGCGGGCCTACAGTGCTATTACGCGCAGTCCGACGAACCGTTGCACGATTGGTACTTCAAAACCGACTCGACGCTGAAGCAGCCCGCGGACGCCGTGCACGCCATACCACTGGACTGGGAACGGTCGCTGGCCGGCATCCGCAGGGCAACCGTCGACAAACAGCCCTACGTCCTGACGACCATGTAATGCAAGTACATACGCATCGGCGTGGTGGTGGGGGGAGTTCCTGGGCCCCCCTCCAATTGGTTATTTGGTGTACGGTCGGGTGTCGGGTGGATGGGTAAGTAGGTACTGGTGTGTTGGACGTCATTACAAATTGATGTAAACATTTACTGTCGGTAGATAATCAGTGTAATCATCAATGGTAAAATCATCCTTGTCGCTTGATTTTAAGGCGGTGGCCGCTCACCAGAGAAATTGTCGACACGAAACTATAATAATTGCATGAAACCGACCGATATATTGGTATAGATCAGTGTTTCTTAAACTTTTTTACTAGTGGAACCCTTTTTGATGTCCACTTTTATCGTGAAACACGTCCTATTTTATTTTTATTTTTTTATTTATGTTAAAATAAAAATAAAAATTATAACAATAATGTGTATACTGTATGTATTTAATTCTAAAAATATTTTAAATAACACACAAATATTACTTCAATTATACTAATGATATTGATCTAAATTTTTCTTGTAACAATAAATCAGTGTTTCGGGAACACAGTTTAAGAAACGCTGGTATAGAGAAATACATACTGAGTTTCATAATATGCAACTATTTTTATTTATAGTTTACGAAATTGATTATATTAAAAATGTTATTCTGGTTTCATTGTTTCAATGAAACAGTTATGCACTTTTTACTCCGTACAATATACTCTATGGTATAAGTTGATTTATGAATTATTAACTTATTTATTATTATCATGCAATTACCTACTTAAAATACTGGTACTTGTTTTACTTATAATATTTTTTTCGTAATTCACAACGTATTGAAATAAAGTAAGTAGGTAGGTACACATTTTTTTTACGTAATTATCTAGTAAAATAAAATTATAATATTATTCTTAATATATTGACATAAACTTTATATAATTATTCACATGTTTAATATTATAGTTTTATTGTTTAGGTTTCTTCAATATACAGATCAACGTGAAACTAATTTCTGAAAGCGATTGCATATAAAAAGTTTTATGTTACATATTTCATTAGTGTAACGTGTAAATATTAATTTTAGGTCAGTAAATGGGTTGATGTTCTATATATTTGCCCCCCGATAGAAAAGTAGTTAGCCACACCATTGCGTATATATTATATTATCATACCATCATTTACCATTTCTGTATCGAGTTTCACATACTACACAAAAAATATTATAATATATTAATCGTGCACTCGTGTTCTATGTATTATTATTCCCTCGTCGTATCAATGACGAAATGATGTGCGTGCCACAGGAAGACGAGTTCCTCGACGGTCCATCATAGCAGTCCATCGTCGATGACTCTCAATCACGTGTAAAGAAATATTTATAAATATGTGCAGGTTAGCAAGGGTACGCGCCCGTAATGTAAATAATATAATGCAAATAATATACTCGACCATCATACTATAGAATATTACTACTCAACCTTTTTTATTTGGACCACATACAATATTTTAAAATATTACGTGGGCCGCAAGTCGAAATGAACGGAACAGAAATTAAAAAAAAAAAAACTAAAAAAAAGTATATAATATTGTGTATAACATTTGAAAATTTATCATAGAAAACGGCCAGTTTAGCGGTAAGATAAATAAATTTAAAATCGTTATAAATAGTGAAAATACCAAAAATATAATCATCCTTTTCGTAATTGTGTACGACACAATGATTGTTTTGTTACACCTATTTTATATTTATAATATTAGTTTTGAAATTTATATTTTTTTATCAATTCAACGAGTTTTTTTTTGGCCCATACATAAATTGTTGAAGAACCACAGGTTGAGTATCACTGCTATAGAATAATACTATTATATATCGATTCGAGTGTCGTAAGAACATAATAAAAAAACACTAAATTAGTTCAAAACAATGCGTTTCTTGTGTTAAATTTAAAATGTACAGAAAACATTTTTTTTTTTTTACAAACATTATATTTTGTCTTTGAGATATTATACTATTATATAAGAAAATGTAACAAACTACAATTTATTATAAAAACCTACAGCAACCTCCATCCACTCAATCTGTCTCCCTTTGATTATGGGCGCGCTCTTGTTGTATAGCTATATAAACATATTATGTTAAACTAGTTTAAAATTTTACAGGCGTTTCGATGAAAAACCAGACTATTGTAAAATACTAGATACAGACCAAGAAAACCTTGGTATAGAAATAGGATTCAAGTGGAACAACAAAAGTCTATTAACAGGAGATACCATACCCGGTGCTGATTGTTGCATCGATTGGTAATACATCTAATTATGCTAATGCATAATTATTTATTTTATGAGTTGTTGTTTTGTTGATTTCAAATGATTAATTTTAGCGAGGAACAAAATATATCGATGATTCATGTATAGTTTTTCCTCCAAGATTTTAGCATAATGAGGATAAATTAATTTTACAGCGCTTTATTGTTATATTATACTATACACTATACAGTATACATTATTTTTTCTTAACGAATTAAATTAACAATAATATTTTTATATTTTATATTACACATTAATTATATTGATACATTAATTTAAAATTACATATGACAAACAATGTATGTCAACAAGTATATGAAAAATTTAATTTATTCATATTCTATATTTATTTTATACTACCCGCCTTGAAGTAATACTTTTAAATTGTTTTTTTTTTTTATTCATGAACTTTCATTGCTCTCTTACCCTAGTCGTTTCGTAAGTTGTATGGTTCGTTTATTTATACTAAATATTTTACTTGGTTCCGTTGAAATTTGAGACTTATAAATTATAAGAATTAGATAAGTATCTATACCAGTTTATATAAATCAACGAATTCGAAATAGCTCACTTATTTTGTGTTTATACTCATTACAGCGTATGCTGTCAGATAATATGTACGTAATTTGTTACTAAATATATTTGAAAAAATCTTCCGAGGAACATAAATTAATTAGTTAAAGTGAATAAAAATAAAAATGTATAGTAAATAACATATTTAACAAGATTTTCTCTACATCACCCACTCAGAAAATTGTATCCCTAGTACATTTACAGTTGATCTAAACGTGTGTATTTATATCACATTAAGTATTAAAGTATATTTTCACAGTAATTGGCCCGAATATTCAATTAAAAAATGTATACAATGTCATTGTAACTACATTTTAACCTCAAAAATAATGAAAAATATTCAAAGCTTTAGTAGAAACGAGATTGACGAGAAAGATACAGCTAAGCTTGAGACATTTTGGGTTTCTGCAGGTTGATCCACGAACACGAAAAAACACAACTAGAAATAGATGAAGAAATGATCAGGGTGTTCGATAAACTGTATCCGGACAATTTCCGACTATCGGCTAACCCAGAATTTTTAGAAGGAATTATCAAAAGAATGGACAACCGAAAAAGTTTGAATACATTATGTGAAAAAACTTTTGTTCTTGTTATTAATCGATATGAAGTTCTTTTCCCCCAGCTACCAAGAGTGCAGGACACTGCAAACCCCGATCAAAATCACCAACTCAGCCCAGACAGTGCGCGGGATACGATCGGATTTCCCTAGTATCTTTGGAACGATTAAGCGATTGCAGACTTTCCGACGACAATTCGTCAACGGCGTCAGCGCACTATGCGGATGGCCCGGAACTCCAAAACGAGGATATGAGTTTATCAGGAAAATACGACAAATGTCCTATTATACAACCGAGTAATATTTTATCTTATACATATTGTATAATATAAATTAATATGAATTATGAAAAATAAAAATAATTTGGTTCTCGATTTCCAGCTAACGAACGTCCTAAGTCTGATACGTACAACAGGTAACTTAAATTTACAATTATTTATACTTATACAATATTTTATTATAAATGTTGATATATTTAAACGAAGTATTCATTTCAGAAGTTCAGAAGAGTTGCCATCGTTTATGGAAGTAGCTCAATCATTTAATTATTTGGCTGATAAAGCAGAAAAAACCATGAAAGAAGTCAACGATTGGCTTGAAAGCAAATAACGTACAAACTATTTTATACAACTTTAAAATTAAATTCAACCTAATTTATTTATTTTATTGGTTTTTTTTTGAGATGTTAAATAATTCGTGGATAATATCATTTCTACATTTATTGAATTTAAACATTGCTAAGTTATACGTGCCCAAAGACCCTTCATTATTACTGCAATTTTAATATAAATTTAGATGATTTGAAACTAATTAGCACAACTATTATTATTTTTAAGCCGGAAAGTAATAGTACAGGACATTTCTATTACTAAAATATTGTAATTAATACAATAATAATTACATGAAAGGACTTTTTCGTTAATGATATGATTTGTTGTTTTTTTACAACATTTTATAAAATGAAACAAAAATATGTAAATGGTCAAATAATAATAAATAATAATAATAACAATGATAATAATTATATTTAATATTTTGTTAAAAAAAAAAATCGTTGAATGTGTATTAGATATACTCTTAAAAAGTATTCAAGTAAAAATACAGTCGTAAAGCTACTGAGATACATCAAAAAAGTATTCATAGATTACTTTCATAGATTAAAAATTGATAACGTTTTTTATCTTATAATCATAAAAAAATGTATAAGAATTTTAATATATTAATTTTAAATACAGATACTTTGGAAAAGTATTTAAAATACTATGTCCAAGTATTATTTTCTAAAGTATTTCAATCCTCAAGTCCTCAATACTCAAGTACTTATATTACAAACCTGGTATTATATACATTTATTCATGTGTGTTACTATTCGGTAAATAGTACTTTTCAAAATAATTTAATACAACTTACCATATTTCATTGTTTTTATTGTTTTTACAAATTTTCATCATTTTTGATTCTTTACACGTTCGTTATTCGTTATTAGTTCGTAGCTATTTGAAAATGTATGCATTTTTTTACCTTTATAAATATTTTGAATTGTGAATATTTTTACACTATAGAAACAGTATGCGGTACAAAAACCTTGTATTCTTACATTCTTACCAAATATGCAATACATACATATTGTATATATATATACAATACACGACTGTTAATTTTTCGCAAACATTAACGAAACCATTATGTCTAACCTACCTATTTACTTCGACAAGAACATTTTAGATTCTGAACGGAGTGATGGAGTCTATAGGTTTTACAATGATGTGTGTTTTTTTTTTTATTTTTTTTTTGTTTTTATTTTTTATTTTTTGTGTCTGAAGACACGATTTTTGGTAATAAAAATGCTTCGATTTTCTTAAACAGCAACTTTTCTGAAAGTAAAGTGAATGTAGATGGTACTTGGGCATGTCAAAAATCCAACTTTTTCAATACTTTTTTAAAAAATCGAAAAAAACGATAAAAAATTACGAAAAAATGGGAAATTTTACGCAAAATCACGTATTTACAAAATACATTTTTTTTAAAATGCTCTAACTCAAAAACGAAAAACCGCAACAACATGAAATTTTCACCAAATCTTTATATTAGTGTTCTCTATACATGGTTAAGTTTTCAAAGTATTTTGACGTATTTTGACTTATTTATAGACAATTTAAATTTTCGATTTTTGTAAATTTTTTTTTTTTAAACACGTATAAAATTTAATTGGCTGGCCGAAAACTCTCGAAAATTTAATACAAGGTTTATAATAAGCTTAACTTATCTGCGTTAGAAAATATCGGTGATCAATTCACTCAAATTTTTTTTATAATCTCATAAAGCTCAAATTTGTATAAAATGTGTCAAAATCAAGATAATTTGCAAGTTATTTTGTAGATAAAAATTCATAAAATTTTTTCTGTTTATACTTAAGGTTCAAAATTTTGACACTAGTTTGTCCATAAGCTAATCTTCAAAAACATATAAAAAAATTTCTACCGGACCAAAAGGAAAAAATTTTATGACCGTTTGAAATTTAAATTTTTACGAAATTGCATAAAATAGCGATTTATGGTCAAACGATTTTAAATATTTTTTATTTTTCAAAAAGTATAAGTCGCAGAAACTTGAAATTTTCACCAGTTGTTGAGATAGGCATTTCCTTTATGTCATATTTTTTTCAAAATATTATATTGATTTTTAAGCCACTTATAGGCATTTAAAAAATTCGAATTTATTACATTTATTTTTTTATAATTAGTGATAAAAAAAATTGACTAATACAAAATACTTAAAAATTTAATAGAATATTTCACACAAGTAGATTTTATTGTCATTCAAAAGTCATCAAAATCCATTGGCACAATTTTTTTTTATAAGCGTTTGAACAGCGAATATTGACATAAAATTACATGTAAAATATAATATAATATATAAAATTCTAGACTGACAAATCATATCGGTTTTTTTAAAATGCTCTAACTTAAAAACGAAAAACGAAAAATAAAAAAAATTTTATGAATTTTCAACTACAAAATAACTTGCAAATTATCGCGATTTTAACATATTTTATACAAATTTGAACTTTATGGGCTTATAAAAAAAATTGAGTGAAACCATCTCTGATATTTTTTAGTTATAATTAGTATTACTTATATTTAATCCTTTAATTCATTTTCAAGAGTTTTTGGACAGCGAATTAAATTTTTTAGGTGTTTGAAAAAAAAAATTTACAAAAATCGAAAATTTAAATTGTCTATAAATAAGTCAAAATACTTTGAAAACTTAACCATGTATAGAGAACACCAATAAAAAGATTTGGTAAAAATTTCATATTGTTGCGGTTTTTCGTTTTTGAGTTAGAGCATTTTAAAAAAATGTATTTTGTAAAAACGTGATTTTGCGTAAAATTTCCCGTTTTTTCGTAATTTTTTATCGTTTTTTTCGATTTTTTAAAAAAGTATTGAAAAAGTTGGATTTTTGACTTGCCCAAGTACCATCTACAATCACTTTTCTTTTAGAAAGGTTACTCTTTTAAAAAATGGAAGCATTTTTATTGTCCCAAAACGTGATGACAAACACAAAAAAAAAATAAAGAATGCACATCATTGTAAAACCAATAGATTCTATCACTCCGTTCAGAATCTAAAAAATGTATAAACATTAAAATAATACAGGTACCTTTACATGCATTTTTTTATATCATAGAATCGCATTTTAATTTTTACAGTAAAGAGGGCCTCCACTTTTTATAGGTCCCAGGGCCACTGCTTAAGGTTATAAAAAAATGTTGAGAATGAGAAAGTAACTTAAAATCCAAAAAAATGCATTAAGTATAAAATACCTTGACATTTTTTACAATTACAAAATTATTTACTTTAACAAAATATTAAATAAAATCTAATAAGCAGTTAATTTTCATCATTGTTTAATAAACAAGACAAATTTAAGACGTCGGATGTATTGTTCGAGTATTACAATGCTCCGGACTTCCAATTTATAGTAGGTATCTACCAAGTTCCTTATTCAAAAACTATAGATCGTAGAATAAATCTAAGAATAATTTAAGATAGGTAGTTTAGAAAGTATACTATTTATGTATAGCCATGTTAATATGTTATAAAAAAATGTCTACCTATATTTTTTTCAGTGAGAAGTTTTACTTTCACTACTTCAAAACCTCCTGAAATTAGGTAGGTACGTAAAATACTAAAATACCTACGTTCCGATCTTTAATTTGATACTTAAATCGATTCTATACGGCAGTGTTCATGTACCTACTGTTGGAAGTTCAAATAATTGTTTTTTGAAAAATAATGATCAAGCCACTATCGTTATGTGCTGCTCTAGCAGCAATGTTCTAAACATGCCTCGTACCAAAGGTTGAAAGTTGAAATCGATTTTTTATGCAGCCGCGAACGGTTGATAAATAAATTAAGTGAATTGGTAGGTACTAAAATAGAAAACAACCAATAAAATCCAGTGAAAAAAATACAATATTATTTTTGCGTCACGCGTGTATCGAAAGTTTTATTTTCGATGCCACTAGATACAGCGGAAAGTATTTTCTGTATCGTTTCAGTCTTTTTCTGTCTCTTCTATTCTTTTCTGTCCCTAATGCTTGACAAAAAAAAAGAGGTTATAGTTACGTGATATACCTAGTGAACTTTTTTGCTTGCTACGTTATACAATATCGTCGCACGACTCGCAAATCTTTATTCGTTTTTCATTTTCATAGTTTATGACGATATATTGTGATTTGTGTATTGTATTGTATAATTATTACTGTCGTCTGCCACATTAATAAGAACAATAGGCGTAACAAACAACAGTACGTGCAGAAAGGCCATTCCAGTTTATAGTGCGAAGTACGGTCCTCGCCTACGGCTCAGGTGCTATACACGTCACCTGCGATTGCAATTGCTGACTTTCTGCTTTTGCTGCACAATACATATTATAAGTACTATATTCCACAGTGTGTCAATTTATATCTTAAACTGATGCGTGTTTCCCTAATGATATAATAGATACAGTAGACAGCTGATATTTGTGTATATAATAGACATGCCATATTTTGCAAGTATTTTTACTGGGTATTGAGTTTTTTTTAATTAAATTGAATCGCTTGAAAATTAATACACCGTATAGTACTCTAAAAATAGCGGTCTTCAAAAAAAAAAAAAAAAAATAATAAAAATGTGACTCAAATTCTGAAAACAGACCATGATGCAAAAGAGTAAGTATCTACAAAACGTTAGATATATTCATTATTATATACATATAATTATAATTTATATTTTATACATACATTAAGAAATTTATTAGTTGCACAATGATGTGTGCTTTTTTCGTTCATTGTCAATTACAGACTACAGTATCTATGTATGTTTGTATATTCATGAGTGTAAAATGTAAATAAAATTATTTATCTGAAAAAAAAAATAATATATATTTATGATAAAATATTGAAAAATATTCTAGAAGTTTGAACGTACCTATAACGTTAAAAACTTACTGAGTTATGATATAGCTGTATAATATTTCTGATAATAATATTGTCTAGATTGTACTTTGAGTGTTTATGTTGCGAATTTCCCAACATTTATCTAAATAATTGCAAATATTACTAAAAATCGGTAAAATATACGCTGTATATCATATGGTAACCGGTTTTGACAAAATCAAAATTTTTATCTTCATTATTGTTACTCAAAACGTAATAACCGTTAGGTTTTAAAATGTTAACTGAATGCATGTACTATCATTCAATAAAAAATTTTATGAATTTTCAACTACAAAATAACTTGCAAATTATCGCAATTTTAACATATTTTTAGATTCTGAACGGAGTGATAGAATCTATTGGTTTTTCAATGATGTGCATTCTTTTTTTTTTTTTTTGTGTTTGTCATCATGTTTTGGGACAATAAAAATGCTTCCATTTTTTAGAACAGCAACCTTTCTGAAAGGAAAGTGAATGTAGATGGTACTTGCGCAAGTCAAAAATTCAACTTTTTCAATACTTTTTAAAAGCGTCGAAAAAAATGATAAAAAAATTACGAAAAAACGGGCAATTTTACGCAAAATTACGTTTTTACAAAATACATTTTTTTTAAATGCTCTAACTCAAAAACGAAAAACCGCAATAACTAGAATTTTTCACCACATTTATAGACAATTTAAATTTTCGATTACTGTAATTTTTTTTTTTTTTTTAAAACATCTATAAAATTTAATTAGCTGACCGAAAACTCTTGAAAATTTAATACAAGGTTTATAATAAGTTTAATTTATCGTCACTAAAAAATATCGGAGATCGTTTCACTCAAATTTTTTTTTATAAGCCCATAAAGCTGAAATTTGTATAAAATGTGTCAAAATCACGATAATTTGCAAGTTATTTTGTAGATAAAAATTCATAAAATTTATTCTGTTCATACTTAAAGTTCAAAATTTTAACAATAGGTTATCCATAAGCTGCTCTTCAAAAATCATTAAAAAAATTTCTACCGGACTTAGAGGAAAACATTTTATGACTGTTTGAAATTTAAATTTTTACGAAATTGCATACTATTGCATTATATTTCAATTTAAATATAAAATACTATATTATTATATACCCATTTTAGACCAATTTATTAACTCCGTTCAGAATCGTTATTCGTATACAATGATATCTATCATTGCATTCAAATTTAACAAATCCATTTTAATAATGACCTATCCTATAAACAAGGTGCACTCCACTCCCAACTCTACAGCAGAGCTAGCCCCATTCGGTTCTTTTTTTTTCATGTAATGGTACAGGTCCTGTGGCCCCTCAACTTGGACTTAACTTGGGGGCCTCAGGGCCTGGGCCCCGGTTGGCCTGGCCTAAATACGCCGCTGTCCTTAAGGAAATTCAAATGCCAGCCTTAATAATTAGGTACCACCTTAGTAGACTTCTAAGCAAAATATTTTCAATCATGTAGGTAAACATTTATTTGTTTATAGGTACTTTATATGTAATGTATTATGTCTATGATATATTACATTACGACGATTTTGACGATAAAATCGCTGTTATATCTGATAAAGCCCGTGAAGGGGCGGAAAAAAATACATTCGTTCACTTCACACATCACTTGGGCACTGATACTGGTTGTTCCATAAAATCGCGATTGGAACGGGCGCAGTTGCTGCTGGAGATTATTGTTTACCTACATTTTGCTTTTCGGAATGCACGCGATGTGTGAATAATGAATGATTTGCCATCGTTCATGGGATTACAATCGCCGATCGGTATGGAAAAAACATTAATGAATAATACATATATTTATATTACGGCTGTAAATCTACAGCCGTAATTGCCGTATTCGATATTAAGCCGTAGTATCATTGTGAATACGTCATCATTGTTATCAGGAAGATGAGCGCCCGACTGCCGGCACTATCACGTCACGTTGGAAATCACGCGATCTGCCGCCGCCGCACTTCCAACCATCATGCTTCAAATGCTGTGTCATGCAGCGGCCTGCTACAGCTCGCATTGATAACACTCGGCTTTTACTGCATCCGTCATCCGCCTTGTTCCGTGTGGCCGTTTCCTTGTTTACCTACATTTCTTGTTTGTTTTCAGTGCCAGTAAATAATCAACGTCAACGATAATCTAATCAATCGACACCGGCTTCCCTTAAATTTTCTCGCCGTCCGTTCGCGCCTCGTTGCCGATACGTATATTCGATTACATGAATAGCGAATGCAATATGCCTCCCATGGACGCGCCGAATGCCGAGAAGCACTCCGATAGGTTTCAGCTACTCAGCAATTCAAAGTTCGAGTCCGTGATACCCGTGTACAAGTACAAGTGTCTGCGCACTGGCATGACCATTGTGTTTGGCGACATCGAAGGACCGTTGGTACAAGGATATTTCACTCTGGGTAAGCCGTCTAACCTATTTCTCCCTCCCTCTTTCCCTCCCACCCACACACTCCGTTTGAGGTGGCTGCCGCAGCACTTGTTATTTGTTTCATCATGTTGTGTCCTCCCAACATACACTTGAAATGCGATTGTTGACTAACCTACATATTATAAGTTATCACAAATCACGATCACTTAATGTACTCCATTGTGTACAAGATTGTGACTTAGACATTTGGTTTGATTATTATTCAATTGAAATGATTAAATGAAATGAAACCTTTTTAACAGATTTTTACACTAAAAGTATAATGGATTAAAAAATAAATAACATTCAATTATTATTAGTTTATCATACTTGTTTTATTTTAAAGATACTATGATTATTTTATGAACTATCTTGTCTTAATTTGATCTGAAAAAATAATAAGTACTTACTTAATCTTTTTTTGTAGCATTCTGGATTCTTATGGTTAATTAAGAGTAATAATTATATGTCACATCCACTCCATGAAATATCCATTTAATGAAATTGATGTTTTTTTACACTATATGGACAATTTTTTACTTTTTCATGAAATGGATAAAATTAATTTTATCTAGGTATATTGTGAAATATTTGATTTTTTAAATTAACCTTTGGTATGCGGTAATTGTATAGTATAGAAATAAAAAATAAAAAAAGAAGTTTTAGTAGGTACATAATCTATATCTTCAATCTATTTGAACATATTAGATAGGTATATAAGAATTAATAATGAATGGTAATAAAATATGTGTAATGAATACGGTAATGTAATTATATAAATTTTTATATTTTATTTTTATAATTAAAATATTTCTAATGAATTAAATTCTTACATTTTAGTTTTAGCAGTTTCAATATATCATCTGTATTTGTTCTCTTCTACTTAGGTAATAGTTTTTTCTTCAGCTTTGTAGTGCAATATTCTAGTAATTTTTCATAAAATAATAATTTTTTCACGTTAAATAATATTATTTACTACTCAGTTACTAAAGAATAACTGATATTAGACAAAATATTATCAACGAGCATAGACTACTATGTGTAAAATCATTTTAAATTATTTGATCATTTTTTATCAATTACTTGATTGACTGACAAACTAGCTTATACAATGCACATATTAAAAAAATATTAACTTTAAACAAGTTTAACATAGAGAATAATATGTAATAATAGTCATAAAATTACAGGTACTAGTCTGAAGAACAACTGGTATAAGACAGAGAATAGTCAACGAGCAAACTATCTATATTTACAATAATTTTCAATTGTTTGATTAATCTTCAAATGAAATTACCTGATAAACTGAAACAACAGTTTGTACAATGTACAAGTTACAAATAATGTACTTCAAATAACTTTTATTTTAATTTTATATTTCTACCATACAATTACTAAGTACCTCAGATATTAAAATAAATTCATAAAATCTAGTATATAATAATAAGTAATAAAATCTAAAAAAACTAAATTATTTAAGCAAAATAAATAAATAAATTTGTCATTTATATTATATTATATTGTTTGATTGCATAGAAGTTATAAAATTTACATTAAAATCAAATATTTTACTATGAGGATAAAATTACTTTTTCCGCTTCATGAAAAGTCGAAAAATTGATTTATATATGGCTAAGCCATAGATAATAATATGTAAACTGTATTTTACGTTACAACCCTGCTCATTACTGAAAATGTTGAAACAAAGCAATTTTAAAAATTCAATTTATTAATATAGGTATATTATTTTTAATAAATATATTTAAATAAATTAAGTCTCCTAGATTTAACCTTAATTCATGATTGGTTCTGATTTATTATTTATATATTTTATAGCTACTGAAGCTCATGATGATGATGGTATACCACATACATTAGAACACTTAATATTTCTGGGATCTGAAGATTATCCTTACAAAGGAGTTCTTGATTTACTGGCTAATCGTTGCCTTGCATCTGGTACCAATGCTTGGACAGGTAGTAACAATATTTATTATTTATTATTAATAGAAGATATTAATTATTTATAGATATAAATGTAATACGATAAATTTTTATTTTAGATGTAGATCATACTTGTTACACTATTGGTACAGCTGGCAGTGAAGGTTTCCTATCATTACTTCCTGTTTATCTTGATCATATATTGTATCCTACTTTAAAGGTATGAATATTTTTATAAAAAAATTAAAATTTATCGGTAGTTAATTAACATTGTATGTATCATGTATTGTGTATCATTGTATAGTAATTAGGAAATATATAATCTTAAATTTTAGATATTAGTATATTATTACTTATTAGATTAGTTAATATAATTTTGTATTTAAGTCTATTATGTTACACTATACTGAACAATATAATATGTTGGTGATATTATGGATATATATTCTCTTGCATCATATTGTATTTTGTAGTATTATTATTTGTAAATGTTTTGTTTTTCTTACATACTTATTTTTTGTAAAATGTTTTGTATTGATTGTTGAACTTCCATAGAATAAATCAACTTCAACATTAGTTAATATGTAGCATGAATTAAGTTATTATGTATTGTAAATGTATTTATATTATAAAATTTTTGATTTCAGAATGCTGGGTTCGTTACGGAAGTTCATCATATAACATATGAAGCACAAGATGCTGGTGTTGTATATTGTGAAATGCAAGGTAGAGAAAATAGTAGTGGTAGTATTGTAGGAAGAAATTTGTTGCAAAATTTATATCCAGGAAATTGTGGTTATAAATCTGAAACTGGAGGTATTATGAAAAATCTACGTGAATCAACTACAAATGAAAATGTAATAAAATATTTCATGCCTTTTATCATTATATTACAATTAAATTATTTATTCATCTTTATGGTTTGTTATAGATTCGCAAGTATCATCATGCATTTTATCGTCCTGAAAATTTGTTACTTCTTATCAGTGGAAAAGTAGATCATTCTTCTGCATTTGATGCCTTAGAGCCATTAATTCAAAAGATCTTATCAAAAGTAATACATTTACTCACTTAATCTATTTCTGTGTTTCCAATTATGTTATAGCTTAAAAATATATTTTTTCTAAGGGTAATCGAGGAGATTATATAAGACCATGGCAAAATAAAGTAGATCCATTAACTGAATCGTTTAATATTGCTATACCTTATCCTTCTGATGAAGAAACTAATGGCATGATTAATATTGGTTATAGAGGTCCCAATAATATTACTGAGTAATTAAATATTTTTTTTTTCTTTGTAAATAAATTTTAATTTTATGTCTAATTATATTATCTATATTATATAGTTACATTGCTTGTGAGCTGCTGTTGAAATACCTTACGGACACTCCAATAAGTCCTTTGCCCAAAGAAATGGTTGAAATTGAAGACCCGTTATGTAGTGAAGTAAATAAATATATATTTCGATTAGTTTAACTATTTTACAGATCAAATATTAAATGTAAAGAATTTAAATTTGTTAATAATTGAGCAGAATTTTATGTAATCATGTATAAGATTCAATACATGAAAATAATTATTAGAAAATTATCCATAACACTTATTTTTAAATTTTGTATGACTCAGATTGTTCAACTTGAAGAGGTTTCTAATTATTTCAAAACTTGTTTTAGAATATTCTAATTATATTTAAATTTTTATCTTTCTTTTTTTCTCAGACAATTTGAATTTTAGCTGTATAAATTATAAGAACACTTATACTTGCTCTTCTAAATATATGTTTTGTGTAAAAAAAATTATAATAAAATATAAAATTCATAAAATATAATGAGTGAATTTACTATTCATTAATACACTCAACATTTTGATTTAACATTTCATTAAAAAAAAAAAAAATTAATATAATAATAATTCAATTAAAATGTATCACTTATTTGTCTGCATATTTGTGTATTGTGTACTACATTATTGATTATTGAATGTATATATTGTGTTTACTTCATCATAATTTTAATTTACATGTCAGTATAATGTTTGATTCGCTAATGTACTTTTTTAGGTAACATATTACATGACTTCACATAATGATCCTGCCACATACTTATGTTTTGAAAATATACCTATTGAAAAAATGGATGCCGAGACAATACCTTCAAAATTGGACCAAGTATTTAATCAACTTATGGTTGATGAAAGTTATTTTAACCTAGAAAGATTAAGAACATTTATTGATAGATCTAAACTAAACGTGTTAAGTAGCTTAGATAATTACCCTCATGAATCACTATCTTCAAAAATTATTAATGATTTTTTGTATGGAAAGGATCTTGCTGATGTGAGTAGTTGATTATATCATTTATATAGGATTATAGTTTTTTAATAAATTATTATTAAAATATTTTAATATTTCAGCTAGAACAAAAATTGAATAAAATAAAAATATTAGAACAATTGAATGAAGAAGAATTAAGTTTTTGGAAAGGAATATTGGATAAATATTTAATTAAAAGCCATAAAGTAATCATTAGAGGAATACCTTCTATAAAAAAACAAGAAGAACTGGCTGCTGAAGAAAAAGAAAGAGTACAAGAAAGAAAACGGACGTTGGGTGAAGAAGGTCTTAAAAAAAAAGCAGTTGAATTGTTAAACGCTAAAGTGGAGTGTGAGGTAAAAATGATTTCAGTAAAATTTATTATATTCTTAACATTTTGATTTTAATTATTTTCTTATGTTATAGATAAAACCACCCAAAGAACTATTAACTTCACTTCAAATACCTAATATTGAATGCATAAAATTCTATTCATTTGAAACGTATTCAACAAATTCTATAAATCAACACGATTTGTTTAAAATAACTAATGCGCCCATATACATGGAAGTTGACAACATTAAAAGTAGCTTTGTTTATGTAAGTTAACAGTAGTTAGTCTATTTTCTAAACAAATTTTATTAATTAATTAATTAATTTTAAAATTAAATTATTCAAGATTTTCACTTTTATAAATACGAACAATTTACCATTGAATCTACTAATGTATTTACCAATAATGGTTGATTTGTTGATGGAAAGTACAGTCATATGTGATGGTGTCAAAATACATTATACTGATATTATTGCTGAATTAGAAAAAGACATAGTTTCATGGAACTCAGAAATAGGATCAGCATCATTATCTCGCTTTTTATGTGGAACATTTTCTTCAGTTATTTCAATATTCTTTCAAGTAATTATAGTCGACTATATATTATTTTATATTAATTTGAACTAAATGAAAAATACATATAGTTAGTGGATTCTAAAATATTGAAATACTTTTTAATACGTTTTAAAATAATTATGATTTGATGGTGTTTTAAAACTATTTTAGTTGGAGCCCAAGAAGTATGATAAAGGCATAAAATGGTTACATAATTTTTTGTATAATACAGAAATTACTAAAGAAAAATTTGGTATTAGTTTATCAAAAATTATGAATGAAATTTCATGTTATCGAAGAGATGGTAATCATATGTTGAAAGATATATTGCGTAATATGATTTACAAAAATAGTAAGTTGGTATAAATATGTATTTAGTCTTATGAAAAGTTTAAAATTTCATACACAAATTTCTATTTTATAATTAAAATTATTTTTCATCTAGATAGCAATCATTATGCATGCAGTACACTGAGACAACATAAATTCTTAACCACCTTACAAAGCAAAATTGGGTTGGATGAAGGATGGTCATCAATTAATGAAGATTTGAATGCTATGAAAACAATTTTGACCGATCCAAATAATATAAAAATGCATTTATCTGCTGATTTGAATATGTTATGTGAAACAAAACCAGAAGCTTCATCATTATTGGAACAAATAGTACCAAATAATGGCATTAGTTCAAATAAATCGTAAGAAATGAAATAAATAAACACTACATAATATTTATAATAAAAATATTAATCATTTGTTTTCATTTCAGTTTTGAAACAGTTTTTGACTTTGAATACATTTTACCAAATGATCAATGTACTGTTCGAGCATGTGTTGTTGCTATGGGTGCTATTGAGTCAAGTTACTTCACACAAGTAACTGATTGTATCAGTGACTTTAACCATCCAGATATGCCAGCTCTATTAGTTTTCTTACAGTACTTTACACAACTTGAAGTATGTTATTGATTTATTATTACTTGTTGCTGGAGTGCTGATTTGTTATTCTAAAATATTTCAAACTCAATAAAAATATGTAGTTATTATTCTTTTAAATAATCGTTTATGCTCTAAATTATTTTAATTTTATAATGTAGTGTGAAAATTGTTAAGATATCAAAATTATTATTTTAAGAGAAATTAGATAATAGCAAAATATCGAAATAATTTAATATTTTATACTAAAAAACATATTTTAGGAATTAAGCAAACAATTGTAATTAAATATTTTAAATTCAAATATATTTACTTAATAATTAAAAATACTAGATTCTACAATTAGATTATTTTAATTTTATTTACAATATTCTTTTGACATGGTGTTATTTCAAAATAAGCTTTTATTTAAATAAAACTTAACAACATTTGTGTATCAATAGAAAATGCTGTATTTGAATGTTTTAATGTTTATCTGTTAATATTTTCTACTCCCACTTTGTATGAACTCAAAAAAAGAAATAAATAATTAATAATATCAGCACTCTATTTATAAATTAATTTATATATTTATAATAATTCATTATTTACAATATTTTTAAAACTTTAATTTATATTCTGCATGATAGGGACCGATGTGGAGGAATATTCGTGGACTTGGTTATGCTTACTCATACAGCATTAATCCTAGACCTAATGAAGCATTGATTTCATTGCATTTTTACCGATCTGTCAATGTACCTGCTGCATATAAAGAAACTAAAGAAATATTGGTATACAATTTAATTTAGTTTATAATATTAGACCTTTGATTAGTGATGAAAATTGATCTAATTATTCAACTTATTTTTGTTTAAAAACAAAGTGTATGGAATCAAAGTTTATGGACCCAAATTAATTATTTTTATTTGGATATATAATAAAATATTATCTGATAAAAAATTAATATTCAATTGTTTTAATTTACATTATAGGAGAAACATTTAGTTGATGATACAGTTTGGGACCAAACACTATTTGAATCTGCAAAATGTTCTATAATTTTTGAAATTGTCGAAAGGGAAAAATCAATTGGCAGCTTGATTACACAATCTGTATTATTTCATTTTAGAAATCTTTCACCAAACTATAATCGGTGATTAAAGTTTTATGAATAAGTTATGTTGTATAATGTTGACTAAAATTAAATAAATATATTTAGAAATCTAATTAAGAAAATTTCTGAAGTGAGACTTGAAGAATTGCCATCAATTGGAAACAAGTATGTAATGCCATTGTTTGATCCAAAACTTACCAGAACAGCAATGGTTTGCCCACCATCCAAATTGGAGGATGTAGCTGAAGAATTTAAAAAGTAACTACATTTGTGTTTTTTTTTTAAGCACTGATATTTCTATGTATTTTAAATAAGGGGATGCAACTTATTCTTTTATTTTTTGTAATTTTGTTACACTAATATTATGACACTAAATTACAAGTTATTAAATAAAACTGTTAGTAGTGATGTTGAAAATTACTAGCTAAAATTATTTATAATCTTTTTGAAAAAATTGATTTTGTATTTTTGGATTCATTACGGTTATTTTTATCAAAAATTAAAACAATTTTATAAAATGTTTATGCATTTATGTTTGAATTTGATTCAGCATAATTTTTACTCTTTATGATTGTTAAATTTGTAACTTAGTAACTGGTTTTTCAAGTAATAGATCCAACTATTTATGATTCGAAACTTCAGTTATATAGTAAAATAATTCATTCGATTTTTACAAATATAGTTAAAATATTCTTAAACATAAAAATATAAGGTAAATGATAACTAAAATGATGAGTTAATGTTATGTATTACTGGTTTGTTAATCTTATTTTTGTACTTTATGATTTTACTATTTTATTTTAAATATAATTGTTTGGTTTTCAGAATGGACATTCATATGACAACATACAAATCATTGGATGAAAGTCTCCTTAATGATGATGCTTAAGTGTGACAACCACTTGAAAATCTTTTTGCAGACAAACACATTTCTAATGTTTAATTTTTTTGTTTCATTTACATACCAATAAATATTCAAATCTCATTAAACAATGAAGTTAAATTTTTGTAGATTTAAGTGATGGCATTAAGTTTTTCTGAGAAATTAGGGTTACATCTAGTATGCATTATATATTATTAAAAAAAAATTCTAGCTAAATTAAATTACTTGAGCCTTACTATAGGGCAATTTAAGCTTTAATGCAGGCCCTTACTGAATATCAATGTTTGATGATATGTTTCAATGTATTAACTTGGAAATTTGTCAATGCTTAAATTCAAAATACACAAAATTAAATCATTCAGATTAAAATTTTTTTTTTTTATTGTTCATAAATTATCATAATCATGAAACTTAAAGATATAGTTTTGTATTTTAAAATCTTGGAAGGTCATTTTTAGTTAAGCCTTATTTTTAAGCTCAACAAACACACATACACACATAGTGTTGATAAACTGCCATTATGGAAGTTCTTAAATGTTAATCTCTTGGACTGAACAAAATTTAAAAGCTATTTAATTTTTATTCATAAACTTATAAAAGTTGTTACTCACGGTTTGTGATACTTTTATAAATTATGAATCTATTATGAATATAAAGAAGTATTAAAAATATTCTTATACAAAAAAAAAATGTTTCATTTAAATGTTCAACTATAATAAACCATAATATTTAAAACATTGTCAATTTAGCATTTTTACATGTAAATATCTAAATGTATATCATATTATATAATTTTTTTTTTTTTAACTTTAACTTTAACTTTTTATTTTAAAGCGTACAATCTGTAAATAAATTATTACAATAAGAGCGCATGTGGAAATATATAATATAGCTTGAACTAAATGTGGTAAAAGCAGCCATCCAATGGTGACATTTTATCTTATTATATAAATAAAAAGAATACAGTAAAACATATTAATCAATGTTAACATGTTATGTGGTTGGTTGATTCAATTAGTTTTTTTTTTTTTACCATAGAACTAAACAATTGAGCTAATTACTAATAGTTAATTAATATTTCAAGAGGATTAGTTTTCCGCCCATATTTGATCAACCACAAATGATGATAAACCAAATTGTTTGAAATTTTCATAAACGCCTCCAGCAACTTGAATGCCAAATGAAGTAATGTCTTTAATATTTAATGCAGGACCATCCGGTATTATTTTCCCCCTATAATAGGGTTCGAATTTCAACAGTGGCATTTTCACAATCGTTTCCGAATTATTTTCAACCTGTTGACATTTGTACAAAAATTGTTTAAACCTTTATTCATTAACTGATATGTGAGTAAACATATTATATTATTAACATAATATGGTGTATTGTGTTCAGATACTTAAAAAAAACAAAGTTAAGTTCATCGCAATACTGATATCACTTGACAAGCCGTTATCGCCGACGATACTGAGAGGATACTAAAGACTTCAAGAAACTTATTGCATGTCTTATACACTGTTGTATATGCCAGCACACATATATTCACAGATATACATTTAAATAAACAATTAAGGAGTATGGCGCCAAAACAGATTTACCCACAAATACATAATTCGTAGATAGAGCTCAGAGTTTATTAGATATTTTAAAGATTTAAAAATCAAGGTCAGTCATCTAGTGGATACATTTTTTTGTGCGTTGAGCTATATTGGGTTTCAAACATTGTATCAATCTAAATCAATATGCCACATAAAACTGAATTTGGTTTTTTTTTGTGGGTTAATCTGTTTTGGTTCTGCTCCTCAATTTTATAAATTATCAAATAGACAATATTTTAGCATTACACAGTAAATTCCGGATACACATGATAGAATATTATACCTATGAGAGAGAGAGAGAGCGGTATACGACTATATCTTATGATATCTACCTATAATATATTACAGCTCAACTTACCTTGAATTTTTGTTCGTAAGTTGGATGTGGCTCGTCATTTAAATTGTTATGCCTCAGTACAATCTTGTACGTGGTGGCGTTACCCGTGGTGTTGCACGAAAACCCTATGTAACGATAACCATCAAGGTTCAATTTTGTCGGCGTACGGACGCCGCCAAAGCACGCGCCGTTCGGTAGTGGATTGAGCAACGTGAAAAGTATTGCAGATTGCGGCGCGGTTTGAGTTTTGTACAAATCGAACGTGGCTTTCGATCTGCCTGCCGATCTCACGGTGTCCGATTGTTCCGACCAGCTGTTCAGATCGGTTGCGTTCCGAAAATCGAACAATAACAGCTTCGATCTGTAAGCAACGGAATGGTTCAAATTCGTTCAATATCGTGCACCAATCGCACAACCTAAAGGTCAACATTACCGACATCACGTACATTAGGTACGTTCTAACCCCAGTGGCGTCCCGTCCCATATTGTAAAAGAGATGTAGCGATGATCGCCATACCTTTAAAGATTTTGCAAGGTGTGTATGTTCATGTCCGAGTAAATTATAAAAAATACGTGGTTAACTGAATGGAATCAATTTATATCAATAGGTAGTATTAGGTACAGAATATTATACAGAATTACAGAAATACCTATGCATATATATTAATCGTGTAGCAATATAGCTTACCTGTCTGCTATTAGTATTGAGTACTTAATTAAAAACAATAGACTATCGATCATTATAAGAATAATATAAACAATTTAATTTATATTTTCGATAAGACTATCTATACAGTATATAGGTATATAATTTATTTATGGTGGACTTTCGTCCCGGATTTGAAATGTTATTGAATATTTACCAATTTTTAG
This sequence comes from Chaitophorus viminalis, assembly GCA_025469195.1. NCBI lineage: Eukaryota > Metazoa > Arthropoda > Insecta > Hemiptera > Aphididae > Chaitophorus > Chaitophorus viminalis. The sequence continues at coordinate 47,079 of JAIPRK010001479.1, forward strand.
AAATAAAGGATAGGGAAAGAGTAAGCGTATATTCACATAAAAATATTTAATACTTTTTAGGAATGGGTAGATAAGACTACATCTTGCTACAGCTGAAAAATAAGTCTCGGGTGCCACTGTCACCCCTATGTAAGTCAGGTGACTCTTTTTCCCCTTTTAGATATAAGTAATACACAGTATACATTACGTAGACGCATGCTGTATTGTGTTTGTGTATATGTACTGCAGTTATGGGTTATCCAAACATTATCATTTAATTACAGCTTAAAGTTTTCCAAGATTTACTTAACCGGTATAATACGCGGGTGTTCTGGAAGTGTTATTGATGTTATTATATGTTGAATTAAATATTAAAGAGGGTAAAAATATAAAACATAGGTTTTATTGGAAAAATTTGAATTTCCTTATAACATGGTAGTAGTATGACCCCGATGGCCCTTCCATTGGGGTCATTTCCCACATAAGTGTTAGAATTAAAAAAAAAAAAATGTTTAAATTTAAATTAATTAAAAGTCGTTATAGATAAATGAATAATTTCCTATTGCAATTGCTAAGATTTAATTTTAAATTAATATTCGTAAAGGTGTAAAGTTTTCATATAGAATATAAGTAATACCTATTTAATATTCCAACGGGAACATTGTTGTAAATAATACAACCGTTTTATATTTATTTGTTTATTCAACTTATAATCAATTTTTATCTTATCAGTAATCATGGGTATTCCTCAGAAATGTTATTAGACTACGTTTGAAATGTTTCAATGAAGTAGGTACTTATCGTGCAATACAAAATACAACGCGCGCCATTCCGTGAACCTACAAACTTGTACCTTCGTGTGTCAATTCAAATCGCATCGTTCGGTGTACCTGACTTATTATTTTGTGATTTTTATTTTTGTGTGGTAATACGAGAACAAAATGTAAGTATTGTTATTTGTTTTATTGTTTTATATATCTAAGTATTATAATATTATATATTTATATATTTTTTTTAGATTCTGAACGGAGTGATGGAATCTATTGGTTTTACAATGTGTGTTTTTTTTTTTTTTTTTTTTATGTCTGAGAACACGATTTTTGCTAGTAAAAATGTTTCGATTTTCTTAAACAGCAACTTTTCTGAAAGGAAAGTGAATGTAGATGGTACTTAGGTATGTCAAAAATCCAAATTTTTCAATACTTTTTTAAAAAATCAAAAAAAACAATAAAAAAATTACGAAAAAACGGGAAATTTTACGCAAAATCACGTTTTTACAAAATACATTTTTTTTAAATGCTCTAACTCAAAAACAAAAATCCACAACAACTTGAAATTTTCACCAAATCTTTATATTAGCGTTCTCTATAGATGGTTAAGTTTTCAAAGTATTTTGACATATTTTGACCTATTTATAGACAATTTAAATTTTCGATTTTTGTAAAAATTTTTTTTTTAAACATCTATAAAATTTAACTGACTGACCGAAAACTCTTGAAAATTTAATACAAGGTTTATAATAAGTTAAAATTATCGTCACTAAAAATGTCAGAGATCGTTTTACTCAAATTTTTTTTATAAGCCAATAAAATTCAAATTTGTATAAAATATGTTAAAATCGCGATAATTTGCAAGTTATTTTGTGGTTGAAAATTCATAAAATTTTTTCTGCTTATACTTAAGATTTAAAATTTTAACACTAAGTTGTCCATAAGCTTACCTTAAAAAATATATAAAAAAATTTCTACCAGACTTAAAAGAAAAAATTTTATGACTGTTTTAAATTAAAATTTTTACGAAATTGCATTAAAATTCAATTTAAATATAAAATACTATATTATATACACATTTTAGACAAACATATTAACTCCATTCAGAATCGTTTTTCGTATACAATGATATCTGTCATTATATTCAAATTTAACAAATCCATTGTAATAATGACCTATCCTATAAACGAGGTACACTCCACCCCCAACTGTACAGCAAAGCGAGGCCCACCCGTTCTTTTTATATATGATTTTTTTGTTATTTGTATACGTTTTTAATACATACTTACAATTGACATTATTTATACAATATTTTTTAGGTCGAATCATATGACAGTAGAGCAAATTCGAAGTTTATTAGAATACATTTCAACTGAAATAGACTGTGTAGATGACCAAGAGAATGATAGTGATCTAACCATCGAACATTTGGAGGTAAGTGACTACGAAAGCAATTCTGAACAAGATTTTTCAGATAATGAACTAGGTCTAGAGACTAGTTTGGAAGATAGTACATTCTATATAGAAAAAGATAAAATAACTAAATGGCAACAAAAAGGGTTACAACTACAAAAATTAGGCAACATAATATAATAAACGTAGTTCCCGGTCCAAAGGAATATGCGAGAAATATCTTTAGTGAAATAGATGCATTTCTGAAAATAATTGATCTTGACATGATTGACGAAATCGTAAAGTGTACCAATATGTATATTAGTGATTTATATTTATACTAGTGATATGTATACCAGCTGATGTTTCTGGTATAGAAGTATCTAGAACCACTATGAGTTACAAAAGATTTTTGTTTTTGGGTCGCTGCCTAAGATTTAACGATCGCAAAACTAGGGTTGAAAGACGAAAAATGGATAAACTGGCTCTTATTCGTATTACGTTTGACTTTTTCTTGAAAAATATTATCAGAATTATAATTTGAGTGAATATACTACTATTGACGAAATGTTACACACGTTTCGTGGTCGGACCTATTGCTATAAATTATAATAATAGCAAATACTTCAATCGTTTTCAGATATGTTATAATTTTATTGGTTAAAATATTAAATACATTATAGGTACTTTATGTCAACAATATTAAGTAGATACTGTAGGTATATACTATATAGATATAAGCAGACAAGTAGTGATGTAAAGTATTTTAGTAAAAATATTCAAATACTTTTTTTAACTACTTTCAGCTTTAAATATTTTCGATGGTATATTAAATACTTTTTTTTGGTATTTAATAATAATTTGTCTTGAGTACGTCATTATTTTTATTATTCACTCCAATTTATTATAGTTTTGATTACTACATAGGTAACTATAGCTGAAGGTTTGTGGAACAAACAAAGATTTTCTTTAAAAATAGATAATTATTAGCAATATTTATTTTAATATTATTGAAATATTCTTATATCAGTTGTATAGAAAATATCTATTGATATTAATATGTTATTTTGAAGATCGAATAAATATATTGTCCCATTCGTTTTTTCATTAACTTGTGGATTACTATTTTTTATAAGTAGTATAATTATTGTGTATGAGTGGTCTAATATAAATATTATACACTATGTTAATTTCATTATAAATCTCAAAAAAAAAGTATTTTAAAAGTATTTGAAAAGTATTTAAAATACTTTACAGTCTGAGGTATTTTAAATACTTTATAGTTTTTAGTATTTGAGTAGTATCTTAAATACTGTTTAAAAGTATTCTTTACTACACTGGATATTAGAATATACTCACGGCGGGTTTTCGACCATGGTTGTAGAATGTGAAATTTGTACACCAATTGAAAGTAAAACAATGACAAATCTTTTCATGAACATAATATTATGTAAGTACTCAGCAGATGAACGTTTATTGAAAAACTATACAATCCTAAAAATAAAAAAAATACATAATTACTAGTAATACTTTGCAAATAATTTTTGTACAATATACTCCAATATAGTTACTGTATTTGGACATTTTCAAATAACTTAAACAAACTAAAAATTCCACTATATTGAACATATTAATTTATAGCATACGCCATACACACATGAACAGACCGTGGCTACATATATTATATTAGTATATTGGCAATAAATATAAATCAAAAAAAAAAAAAAAAATAACCAGAAGGGCCTCTCTCTGCTGTACAGTTGGGAGTGGATTGCACCTCGTTCATAGGATAGGTCATTACAATGGATTTGTTAAATTTGAATGCAATGACAGGTATCATTGTATACGAATAACGATTCTGAACGGAGATGATATGTTGGTCTAAAATTGGTCTAATAATATAGTATTTTATATTTAAATTGAAATATAATGCAATAGTATGCAATTACTTAAAAATTAAAATTTCAAACGGTCATAGTATTTTTTTCTTTAAGTCCAGTAGAAATTGTTTTATAGCTTTTTGAAGAGTAACTTATTCATAACCCAGTGTTAACATTTTGAACCTTAAGTATAAACAGAATACATTTTATGATTTTTTATCTATAAAATAACTTGCAAATTAACATGATTTTGACACATTTTAAACAAATTGAACTTTATGGGCTTATAAAAAAAAATTTGAGTGAAACGATCTCCGATATTTTTTAGTGACGATAAATTAAACTTATTATAAACCTTGTATTAAATTTTCAAGAGTTTCCGGTCAGCCAATTAAATTTTATAGATATTTCAAAAATAAAAATTTACAAAAACCGAAAATTTAAATTGTCTATAAATAAGTCAAAATATGTCAAAATACTTTGAAAATTGAACCACGTATAGAAAAAGCCAATATAAAGATTTGGTGAAAATTTCAAGTGTTTGTGATTTTTCGTTTTTGAGTTAGAGCATTTAAAAAAAATGTATTTTGTCAAAAAGTGGTTTTGCGGAAAAATGTGAAAATTTGTAAGAACTGTTAGAAGTTTGATTAAAAAAGGATATAAAGTGAAGAAACTCTTATTATTATGTAATTCCAGAATCAGCATTTGATTTTTGAGCAATATATTTTAAATTATAATCATTAATTAAGCGAGGGTTTTGTTCGAATTCCTTAAAACGTTGTAGACCAAATGTACTTAAAACTTCACTAGGTACTTCAGTAAAGCATTATAATAAAAAATATTTGATGGAGTATCCTAATAATTATTCTATAGGTATTAAATCGTATTATATTTTGCTTGAGGCCCAAGTATAAAATGTCTGTAGAGTCTGGACGGGAATTGTCCCCACCCACCTCTGCTATAAAGCACTTGTTATATTTCTAAAAAAACATAATATGATAAAATAGATTAAAAATTAAAAATAGATTTAAATTAATAATGTATTAATCGTACGAAAAAGTTTATATCATATAAGTGCACATCATCAAAATAGTTAAAAAAAAGTACCAAAATGTGTTAATGTAGGTAATACTTTTTTTTAAAAAAATACCTATAATAACTAATACATAGTCACAAATATTCTTTGTGATCAAGGGTTAAAAACAATGTAATTTTCTTTTTAATAGTTAGGTATGAATAACAATAAATAACGATAAATACATCATACATTGTTAATACAGTAATACATATTTAATATACCTACCTATACTATCTATTCTGCAACAGTAAAAAGCCAATTGAATATATTTGTATGTTACGTACTATATTAATTATTATTTTTTAGCTTTTTACCATTGAAATCGGGAACATTGATTAGTGGGTAAAACATGTATTATTAGTTAATTGGATGATCATGATTTATGACAATATATTTAATTAACAAAAACAACGTACATAAAAACTAATCAGGTGAGTTAGGTCAATAAACAATAATCTCAATGATAAGTTACTATTTAACTGTGTACACCGTTTTGAATGTACGTTATAATAATAATATTAACTAGATATAAAATATAAACACACATTGGGCACATTTATAAAAAATGCTATGAATTCAAACTCTCAGCTTTATATTATTTAAAATTCTTAAAAAATCTACAAAAGATAAGAATTTATAGGATTTGCAAGTTAACTTAATTTAAGATCAAAGAAAAATAATTTTGCTATAGTTTTATAAAAAGAAAATAAATACATATTGATTAGTGGTTACTACACACACGAGTAAACAACGATTTTATACAAAGCCACAAAGTTTATTAATTATTACAAAAGTTTATTATTATTACATTTAAAAAAAAAAATAAAAAGGCAATTTGCTTAAAAATCCTATACTTTTTTTTTCTTTCATTACTTTTTGTTGAAGTTTCACAGGGAAAAAAAGGTTTACAGAAATAGATCAAATGTTTGCTATAAACGATTAAATATTAAAATAATAATAAAAAATAAAAACATTTTTATCGTTCTCGGAAACCACGCATACTTGTCTATACATATACAAACAAAATATATTGGTGAAAAGTTGTTAGACAAAACAAGCAGTGAATAAATTAATGAATAAACATAACGATTGGATTACATAAGTACCTATATTGCATAATGGTAGTTATTATCACAAACTGATTGTATTGTAAAAATAAATAAATAAATAATTGTGTTCATTCTGCGTTGTGTATTATCGATAACAATTTGATTCGGTTTGTTATTGTGACATGTTATTGGATTAAATAATTACAACGGCGGTATAACCTATATAAACGTTTAACCTCAGTGGGTTTTTGCTCTATCTATACATCTACGTATTATATTGGCATTCACGCTGTGGCTGTATAGGTATACGCGTATATATTACGATGACCAATTATTATTTACTTGATGAAGTGGTTGGTAAATACTAAAATACTAAATATATTGAACATGTAATACACATTAGTGCAACAGAGCTTTAAATCCCATGTGTTACACGTGACTACGTGAGTGAGTGTTCAGTGTACCTATTAGACGCGAATATGCGTAAACTCATTGAATTTATTTGTATAGGTACACTAAATAACACAAAATAACATAGAGTAATATTATGTGTATATACTATTATAATATTGTTTGACTCAAGTAAGAAGTAATCGAGTTAAGCGTGCTATAAAAAAGTATTCCTTTCTGTTATTTTATATCATTTCAATTTTCGTTATATCACCAATGTCTAATCTAAATTCTTTAATCAGTCCACACCACACTTCAGTTTTTTATGAACTTATCGTCCGAATGTACTATATCTCCATAATTAATTCTGAATAATTTTCTCCTCATTTTATTGTTACTTATTATTTATTTTATTCATATTATTATTATTATGTTCACTAAACATTGTCTTTAATTTTAATTCAAGACTGGCGTTATTGCGTTTCATTTTCGTATCCAATTTTCATATTTTTATAAATGTCTAATGTCTTATATATTTATTTTTAATTATTTATATAATCTAATTAGTGATTAGCTTAAGCTAATTTTATTTTATCATTACAGTAGGTACACTGCAGTAACTTATTAGTTCATAATATATTAAGTTATAAAACTAGTCCAGATTAATTATGTTAAAAAAATATTATATAAAATAATGGTATACACCCAGTGATGTTTCTATCGATTTTGTTGAGAGTATATACTAATACTGTGCGTCAATGAAACTTTCAATATGGTGATTAATACGGTGAACGGTAGAGAGAATGGATGTAAATATTAAAAAAAGACAATTTAAATAATAACTCACTGATCGTCTGAAAGAAACAATTAATATCCATTAGAAAACTAGCATATATATATCAACCTAGACACGAAATTTCAACAATCGTTAAATAAATTTTATAATATATTTTACATTTATTCACGAATTACTTGAAAGTATATCTATCTATGTAGTTTATTCTCATGAACTTTCAAAATAATGTTTAGAGTATACGGCTTCTGGGCCGTATACTCTAAATACAGTATATGAGTATACCCTTGGGCAGAGTTGGGCGTTATTCGAATGAAATTTTATTTAGATGATTATTTAGATGATATTTTTATTCGACTAATTTTAAATTATGATTAATCGAATAAAAAATTAATTGACTAAATTTCAAACATAGATTTTTGAATAATTTTCATTTATTTTATTTTGGTAATAAAAATATAAGTTATTTTACCTAACACTTAAAAAACTGAGAGCTGAAATTATAGTACTGTACTACTGTGACTGGGGCTATTATTAATAAATTCTATTACCTAAGTACAATATAATAACGTCTTCAATATTGATACATAGTAACTACTTAAGTACAGGTACCTCAGTACCTGGTAAATACTACATATATGTACACTTACAATAGGATGAATTACAATAATTATATAGTATATATTATTTATTAGTATTGTTTTGAAATTATTTGTATAATTATAATGATTAAATAATAATAAAATGATTTGATTATCAGTTTATGTTTAATAAAATAAAATAACCGATCATTATTCAAAAATCTATGTTTGAAATTTAGTCGAATAATTTTTTATTTGATTTATCATAATTTAAAATTAGTCAAATAAAAACGTATTCGAATAATTATAAAAAAATCATTCGACTAAATATTTATTCGAATAATTATCTAGACACAATTTTGCCCAACACTGCTCTCGGGTATGGTTTAATTACACTCGCACTCAAAAACAGGTTTTCAACAAAAGTATCATGCATTTAAAAGTGTTAACACTCATTTTCCTTCCTACTTACATGCTTAGGAATGACAATTATTTTAATCATTGACGTGGTTAAAAATTATTTTTTATACATATCATTATGTATATATGTAAGTACCTATATTATAAATATCTATATTCTATATACAATTTTTAAAATTAAACAAAGATTGTTTAAATCGTCAACTTAAACTATCATTATTGTTATTATTATAGTTATTATTTTCAACTCAATTCAACAGTTTTTTTTATAGTAGTAACAAACTGAATTAAAAAACGCTAACCTGATAAAAGCTTTGTCAAAAATACATTTTTGAGCATTAATACGTTAATAAAATACTTTGATATATTTTTCAATATCATTTATTTTTTTCATAGTAGTGATATAACATTTTTTGGGTACAAATTTTATATACATGAACGTTCATATTGGAAACATCCCTTAAGGTTTAACTCTTTATTTTGACTTCTTTCAACAAATGAAATTTGACCATTACCTTTTTTCAATCCAAATACAATTATTCAATCATTTGTTTTTAGTTAATAAGTGCAATTCGACTATCTCAAAACCCTCTATGGCAGGGATGACGGGCATAATTGTTGAATCACGTAATATTTTTAACTGGCTCATTAATAAATACATTTCATACATTATCAATAATTAATTACATTGTAAAAATCTAGTATTTCAAAGCGTAAAACGTAGATATGAATTCATATATAGTATTGAACTAAGTATTTAATTAGGTATTAATTAATGTCTTAATAAAATTAATAAAAAATGAATGTCGATTTATCGTAAATATTATTGACTTTTTTTTTTGCTTTCCATGTTCTCTGGCCGGTTGGATTTTTCACTTTCATAAAATTGGCCCTTTATCAGCATTGAATTGCCCATCTCTGTTCAATGGGAACACTACTGGTTAAACTGAATGGGAACTCCACTGGTTACATTGACGTCATCAACAACAACGTTGTGCCGGCGGCGCGCGGCGGTGCGACGTGATGAGTTCAAAACTCGGGCGTCACGCACGCGTCCTCGAAACAAATATACGTTACACAATCACGCCACGTCACGTCTGTCTCGCGAAGAGCAGCGATTCTCGACCTTTGTATGTTTACAACCCAAGATATTTACCTAATTTTTTTTGCGACCTTTTTGAAATTAATGTTCAATATTTAAAATTGTCTCTGTTAGGTATTTATTTTTCATTATTTTCATGTACCACAGGTTTTTTGAAAAAATAAATTATAATGATGTTTGTTTACTCATTCTTAAGAAATATTTAAATTTAAGAAGACCAACGCCAATTACTAATAGTAGGTATCTCGTTAAGTTCACAATATTGGTAATTGATACCAAGAAACATGCGAATCGACAACTTTTCTATCGTTTCTATAAATTCGATGATAATGGTCCAATGAATCGATAAAGCATAGGTATTTATATATATTGTATAGCTTTGTAAAACCAATATCCAAAATGATTAATTGTATGCTTGTTTGTCATAAAAAATAATTTACAAAAAAATGTTTTATAGATTATTTTTAAGATTTTTAAGATTGCGCCGCGGAAGCAATGCGAAAGCAGATCCCGCGGCGTCGTCGGTTAAAACGAAAAAAAAGATTATTTCACATTGGTAGTCCAAAATTAAAATATTATATTAACATTTAACGTTCTAAACTTTTAGTGACTCATTTAAAATTATTCGCGTCCCAAAATTGAGTCGCGACCTTTTGGTTGAAATGTTGAAAACCACTGTAGAGTACTTAACTGTAGAGTACTTAACCTGGCTAACATGTAATGCGAACGTCTACTAATAAAATTGTACTGTAAATTGCGATTAATCCACGACGTGACACCCACCATAGGAACTAGTTATTATTACCATTGATAATAAATACTATTATTTATAATCAATGTTATTACTTCTATAATAATATTATTTTGCCGCAATCACATTCAGTTAATGCTAATGCCATTATACGTCCGCAGCGTAACGTAACTGCACGGTTTTAGAACTCGTTTGCAGGTCACGCGGAGCATTTGTAGTGGGCTCAGCGAATTATTCTTATTGCAAGTTTCTATCATAGGTAACACGTTGTGAAAATTCGATTTTTGGAAGGGAAAAAGAATATTATTTACACAAAAATTATAATGTTATATACCCTATATACAATCGCTGACAATTGTAACATATTTAAAATGCAATCAGAAAATATTTTGTACGAACTACGAAGCCAATATTGCACTATAGATATAGTCCGTTGCCCGCATATAATACATTTATCCATATAGGATCATAGGTGGAAGGAAGTACATGGATCTGAAAAATATGTTACCATATCATAATATTTATCATTTAGTCATAAGCTCTTAAAAAAATATATTTTATCAATTATCTACAGACTAGGGCACAACACTAAGGGCCGGTACTTCAAATGTGGTTTATTTTAGGTTTAAGATAAATTAAAAACTAGATTTAAGTGAAGCTTCTAAAGTACAGAATGATTAGTTTAATTTATTTCAATCTTTCACTTAGGTCACTAAGGTTCAAAAAGTCTATATTTTGTTTTTCGTTTCGAGCGTTGCAAAATAGACAGTAATTAGGTACTTTAAAAATCCGTATTATATATAAATATAATATATGTATTAGGTACCTATATTACACATTTACACATGTCTATATATTATTATTTACGTATAGAGCATTTGAGTACTGAAAAAAATAAAATTTATGAACTTTGTAGAATCATAAAATATAATTAAACAATTTGAACAACATCTTTAAAATTAATTTTTGATGCAATTAGATCCAAAAATCATCACCATTTGAACTTGAAGATAAGTATCCATAGTTTTAATTTAAAATAATACGAAACAACAACAAAAACTACATACGATTAGGCGGCTTCGAATAATAATAATAATAATAATAATTTACCTATTATATAAATTATGAAAATATTATTAACATATTATACATTCGCACATATACACAAAACGATGTTTTTTATGGTCATAACCAGGTACTATAGCTCACACGTGCAAACGGTACCTATTTTTAACAATATACATATTATGAACCTCCCGTCATGCTATTCATAAAAGAATACACGTGTAACTCATTTTTCATGGTAATTTCAGATTTCCCGAACCCGAGGATTATCGCACGGAAAACGTGACTCTGCATTCGCGCGATGATATTATTATTATTTTAACGATATGAACGCGTAGAAAATCGGTAACACCGAAAGTGTAAATTGTCTATTTTGTTTATTTTGCGCTTTTGTACCTTAGTAGTGGGATAAAAAGCGCGGATATAACTTGTATTACCCGAGACAATATTGTATCCGTTACATTATAAGTTTCATTTAAAAGTTATTAATTTTCAAATTAAATTATTCATTTTAATTAAATATATAATATTTTTATAATTCAAAAATACAACAACAGTGCAGATCGATTTCAGTTGAAGTTTAGTGTTTTATCGTAACAAATCACGGTGACACGGTTGATTATTATCTAAAGTCAACTTCGATATAAAAACATGAAACTTGTACATAGAAATACAATTTGCAGATTGGACTACTTATAAAGTGTGGGCTTCAAATTACAATTTCCATTTTAAAGTACTCATTGTAATATTATACCAAGTACTATTATTTCTACTAATATATATATATATATATAAGTTAAATATTAAACTGTCCAACTCATTTTATGATAACTAAAAGCTTAATAACCATTTTTGTAAACAATTATTTGCGCTTATTTCAGCACGTAGTAAATGCATAAAATCGAGTATCGACTTACCAGTGCACCGGATTTCACGGATCAAACCAAAGTTACGCCGCCACGCGTATCGGTTGCACAACAACTATAATAATAATATGAACACACGGTTCGTTGAACGGACACGCGGGCGCACACGTTCGCGGTTAATAATAATTATTATTGGCTACTCGCAGGCCGGCAACGATGACGAGCGCTCATGAGAGGGATCGAGAGGGGAGGGGGGAGGGAGCGGGCCGATGTGAGAGGGAGTGGGAGATGTTGTGGGAGCGGGTGTGGGAGGGGTGACGTGGGGAGAGGGAGCGATAGTGATGGAGAGCGGAAGCGAGAGCGATTGGAGTTGGCGCGTGGTAGCGAGGAGTTAGTAGTGATCGGAGGGAGAGCGCTTCGTACGCCGGCAAGGGGATAGGTCAGGGTGGAGCGCGTGCGCGAGTGACCGCCGTGACGTTGTCAATCGCCGCGCCGCCCGTTGAAAACGTAACGGCACATGCACCGTCGCCGTACGGTGTATCGATCGCCGTGCCGCCGTGGCCGTCAACATCCGCGTTCGCCGTTCTCCGGATAAATGGGCGACGTAACGTGCGTAACGTTTCGGGTGCGCTCGGGCCATGTGACTGACTACGCGTAGTATACTATATATCGCACGCACCGCGGGCACGGTACTCGTGCCGGTCGCCGCCGATTACGCAATAACAATTTACACTCGTATTATTTATTGTTGTTATTTTATTAAAATTATTGTTATTAATCCGTTATCGCTGGATGGATCCCGGGACACGCGGCGCACCACTCTCGACGACGACGATGAGAAAACCAAAACGATCGTGCGCAAAATAATAATAATAATATTAATAATATAAATATTATATTGCACCCGGGCACAAATAAATATTTATGATTTATAATATATTTATTATTACATAAATTTTTCATACCAAACGCTGGTGGTAGAGGCACTTTTGGGCGAACCGAGAAACGTGTACCTTATATTTTACACAACTGTAACGACGATATCGGCCGGTCCTGATCTCTGCTGCGGGGTCTATCCACGCCACGAATGCGTTACCGGAAAAGTATCACCGGAGACGTAGGAGGTACATAGGAACGCCGAACACCGCCATGGACAGCAACCCGTTGAATTGGAACGACCTGACGTCCAACGACCTGCCCGTGCCAATCAACCTTCAAAACTTCTTTTGGGGCTTGACCAGGTGAGTGCGTACCTATATATAAGTCAAAGGTCACGCGGAAGCATCGTGAGAGCGAAGCAAAAATTTTTTCCCGACACACTCATCCGTGCTGGTCAAAATATTTCTTGAACGTCAAGTACATAATATATATCCTATATCCAACCCCAATCTTCCGTAAACGAGACCTAAAAGTGGCGAAGTAGCTGCATACCTATTCGATTCGTTACGGCGGATGCTATACTCCGAACTTTGATTGCTCCTACTCGAAACTTTCTATACCAGGGAACCTTTTTTGGATTAATTTATGGAATGTAATATAAAATCTATACGCTCGGGAGAGATAGATCGACAAAGAGAGAGAGAGAGAGAGAGAGAGAGAGAGAGAGAGAGAGAGAGAGAGAGAGCGAGAAAGGGGAGAGAGAAAGAGGGAGAGAAATTCATTGTGTACCATCGCCGTAAAATATATCGCGAACATCGCGTGGTGTTAAATTCATCGCCGTAAAATACATCGCGAACCACAGTCAAATGAGATAACCAATATTTTTGTCTAAATAATTTCTCCTATTTATTTATAATTAATTGTTCGATTATAAAAATGCCTTTAATTAATTATTGAGTTATTGTATTTTTAAATAAATGTTAACTATGACACTTTTTCCTTCTAGATGAAATCATTTTATTGTTATATGATGATATACGTGAAATTAAATACAAAATATGAATGGTAAATAAGTATTGCACCGCATGACCGTTTCAAGTGTATTATCAAAGTTTTCGTTTTATAAGTAAATACTACAATATAACGGCCGACCGATTACTAATGGGCATTTTACGATATTTTAACTTTAAAATGAAAGTAGTAAATATTTTAACCGCGATGAATTGTTCGCGATGTATTTTACCGCGTACTAAATCTACTACGGAAAACATTCAAATGAATAGTTGTTTTAACTTAGATAAATTTTTTTCTGACAATGTTTACTATTTAGATAATTAAAAGGATTTATCTCAATTAAAATACAAATTTTTAAGTCTTCCTCCCAAATTACGCCTATGAGATAGAGTGACATAAAATGCAACGAACAGTGTTATGTAGGTTATTATTGGTTTTTAACTCCCGCGGGGAATCCGTTGATTTGGTATATACATATTTATATGGGTCACTGACCGACCACCGAGTGGAGACTTGAGCGCGTTGTGTACCCTCTTAATTTGTACACGTGGACCAGCGGCGGCAGACGCGCGCATTTCATGCGGAGCCAAACAAAGCTGTGTTTTTCTAATCGTACTAGCGCAATTAAATTAATATTATGACAATTAGAGCTAGGCGAGGCTTACACGAACCGAATCTCTACTTTTAATTGGACCCCTCAACATATGAGTATTTGAGGATTGAGTATATGAGTATCAGTAATATACACAATTAGCGTGATATTGCGTTTATCAGTTTGATGCGCACATACTGTTACCAATGTTGGATTTTTGTGTAAAATATTTGTGTTTGTAAAAACGTGCAATTAAAATGCTGAAATGTGCAAAATCGTGCAAAAACAAAATTTTCATTATAGGTACTTTATTATTATAAGTAAATTTTATTTTTAGTATTATTTATTTTTTGTAATACTATTATTTATTAGTTGTCATTAACTATTTACTTATGATTTATAACTTATAATTGCATAGGCGCAACTAGAGCTTTTATTTTGATGGGGCTAAAAATATCAAGACCACACAGACCCGCGGGGGCTACGCCCCCACACCCCTTATTCCCCCATAATACACATTAATGATACATATACACAAAT